>ML791561.1:241947-283765 GCA_009831015.1 Picea engelmannii | reverse complement strand
TTATTGCCATTGCATGAGTGAAGAATGAATCTATTGAATCTGTATCCTTCATTTGTAAGTTTTCAAAATCCCTTCTAAGCATTTGTAATTTTGTTGTTTTTACCTTGCTTGTGCCTTGGTATGTTGTTTGCAAACTTTCCCATTCCTGTTTTGATCTTGTAGCAGCAGCTACTTTAGGAAAAATTGATTCGTCCATTGCCTGCTGAATAAAAATCAATGCTTTGGAATCCTTCTTCTTATTTTCCTTCAACAAATCCTTCTCAGCTTGTGAAAGAGCCTGATAAGCTTGCTGGTCTGCTGGTTCAGGAAACCCATTTTCAACCAAATCCCAAACATCCTGGGAACAAAACAGGGTTTTCATTCTTATACTCCAATAGTCATAATTTTTTCCATTAAAAATTGGAATCTGGGGTTGTAAAATGCTTCCAGTTGCACCTGCCATGATTTTTTAAATAAAATTTGCCTCCTTTTATTGTTCTTCCTCTATTTCCTTTTCCAATCTCTATCAATCCTTTTGTATGATTAAAACCCCTAAATTTGACCTCGGGATGTGGGCTTCTGCAAACCCTTGCGCCTGGATTTACCCTTTTTGGCAAACTTGCCAAGTGGATGCAACCTCGGACTGATGTTGTGCAAAATTTTGAACCAAAATTTGCTATGAATAAAGACGCCTCTTATGTAGCTGGGCTGACTCCTCTTCCTACTCCTTGTATCCTCGTGCTATTGTAGGAATTCGTGAAATATTGATAAGATTTGACCACAAACAACCACAGCGGATTCGGCTATATGTATACCCAAAATGATGGCTCCTTCAGCTGAAAATGATCCCTTACTCCTATGAAATCGACCTCGGATAAAGCATTACAAGAAAATCGCGATATTCACGACCTGCTAAGTGAGCATAGACCAAGGCTCTGGCTCTGTATCATTATGACACGCGATCTCTGGATTCAGTGCATTCCTTCTTCCCCACATCACTGATGCAGATCCCGTAGCTGCTGAGTTGGTCAGGAACAATCCGATTCTGCCTCGGACTCCAATCCTTTCCCAAGCTTCCATTAGACTGGCTCTGATACCACTTTGCTGGATAAAAAAAACATCTATTTACAAGATGCCCACAGAAAAAGAGGAATGAACGCTATACAGTTTATATCTGAGTAATAAAACAGAGTACATCCATTTCAGAAAACAGAGTATCCAGCAGCAGCTTCAGAAAACAGAGTATGCAACATACATTCATTATAGAAAAACAGAGTATCGAGCAGCTACATTCATTTACAAAACAGAGTCATTTTCAAGAGACGGGAGAAGCTTCACGAATACGCTAACAAGTAGAAGAGTCGAGATACATAGAATAATGTAGAAGGAGGGAAGAATTAAATGCGACAGTTTGAGAGTTGTTGAGAAATTTATGGCAGGGGAGATTAACAAAATCTGGAGATCCACGTCACCAACAATGGCATGAGAAGACATGTAGCCAAATCCTAGCAAATGTTGCAGTTCTTTGATATGATTTAAAATTTTGAACTATTACTCAGGGAGTGTTTGAGAAATTAATTTCTCAACCTACCAACCTACCACATCGAGGCTTTCCACTTTTTTCTAGAGAATTCCTTAAAATCAAAAGCAATGTAACCATTTCAGCAAATGTGCAATACAATAGTTTTTCTTTGCATTTTATTGTTTCTTTGCTTCTGCCCACACATTGTGGTATCAAAGCTAAGAAAGCATTAGGTTACCAGTAGGGAATTCTCTGCATTGAGTTGTAGTAAGATTTGGATAGTTCTGTGCATTATGTTGAGGAAGCCATAGCTTCCAGAAAAGCAGTAAGAGTTCAGGAGAGTCATCGAGTGTGAGCTATCTGTTGGAGAGGAAGCCACATCTTCCAGGTTAGCAAAGAGTCCGCAGAAATTTATTCTTCTTCAGGGTTTCGTTGTAGTAGCAGAGGCACGCGATTTTTTGGGCCATTGCTGAGGTCAAAAAAAAGGGCACTCAAACCCTCGAAGCCCTCCGTTCAGTGGTGGACAAATTTGTTTCAAAAGGTAGAAATACTATTGTAGACTCTTTGTGTCTGGCTAGAGCTTCTGGGATAAGATACTGCGTGTTGTATTGTGATGTAGAGGAGAGCTACTACAAAGCATGGAATATTGCATGCCAAGAACAAGGTGAATCTGCATATAGTGATAAGATAGTTGAAGATTTGAAAAACCAGAGAGAAGGAACCATTGGGATTCTCCTCTTTTCGAGTTAAAAGCAGCTGAAGAACAAATACAAGAATCATCTTCAGCCATTTTGGAAGCAGTCTGAAGGAGTACGCAGAGTTGAGGTGGCTGTACAAACGATTTTACAGAGGAGAAAAATTAGCATTGAGGCTGCGTGAAGGATCTCGGAAGGAAGAAATTTCAAAAATATTTGTAAAAAAAAAAAGACACTCACCTTCCTCTACTATATATATAATCTCTCTCGTTTATTTTGCTGAAACTTTTTTGGGGCTTAATTTTTTTAAGAAAATGGCATCAGGCATGTTTCAACAGTTTATGATTTCAACATTTTCTGGAAAAAATTATGATAATTGAGCATTTAGAATGAAATTAGCATTTGACTCATCTGAGGTATGAGATATAGTAATGAATGGTTATGTTGAACTACAAGATGAGTCTATTTTGAATGTTGATGAAAAAAAAAACTTGATGAAGATAAGCAAAAGATTAAAAGGGATTTTCAGATAATTGGACAAGCATTGGATGATTCAGTTGTTGGAAAGATTAAACTAACCACTACAGCCAAGCAAGCATGGGACATTCTAGGGACAACATATCAAAGCACTAGCAAGGTAAAAATTGCCAAACTTCAAGCACTTAGAAGAGAATTTGAAAACTTGCAAATGAAAGATTCTTATTCAATAGATCACTTTACATATGGTGTTATGGAGTTGGTTAATCAAATAAGACAAAATGGTGATGAGCTAGTAGACCAAAAGATTGTAAAAAAGGTTTTAAGAAGTTTGTCTAGAAAAATTGATGCAATAGTTGTGGTAATTGAAGAATCTGAAGATTTGATTAAATATTCTATGGATGAGTTGGCTGGCTCCTTGAAAAATTATGAATACATGTTGAACAAGAATGAAAATACCTCATTGGAACATGCATTCAAAACACAAATGACATTTGGCAGAGGCAGGGGAAGAGGAAATCCAAGATCCAGAGGAAGAGGAAGAGGAAGAAATAATTTTGAAAGAGAAGAAAGAAAGAATCAAGACCCAGGAGGAAGGAGAAATCAAAGTTTCAGCCCAAGGGAAAGCAATCACAATTAGGCATCACAAAGGTATCACAAATCAAATATTCAATGTTATTACTGCAAGAAGTATGGTCACTTTGCAAATGAATTCCAAACGAGACAAGCAGATATGAGAAAGAAAAATGCACATTTCTCCGAGAGTAGTTATGAGACATTGTTTATTACATGTGATGTAGCTCAAAAAAATGAAAGTAACATTTGGTTTCTTGATAGTGGTTGTAGTAACCATATGACTGGAAATAAAGGGTTGTTTGAGGAGTTGAATACATCAGTTAAAGCACAAATTAAATTGGGTAATGATAATATTGTAGAAGTCATGGGAAAAGGTGCAATCAATGTAATAACAAATAGTGGAAAGAAAACTATTCCTGATGTTTACTTTGTGCCTGGTTTGAAGCACAATCTCATAAGTGTGGGACAACATACTCAAAAAGGTTATAGAGTTTCTTTTGAGAATAATGTATGCACTATATTTGATATTCCTCCTAGTAAAATGGTAATTGCAAAGATTAAAATGATAGAAAACAAAATGTTTCCACTTCACGTGAAAAGTGAAATGATGGAGAAGATTGGAGCAAGTTTCAAGGCATCAAGTCAAGATCAAGCATGGATATGGCACTTGAGGTATGACCCTCACAACTTCAAAGGATTGTGTATATTGCAAAGAAATGAAATGGTAAAAGGTTTACCGCCTATTCAAGAACCAATTAGTTCATGTGAAAGTTGTATTTTGGGAAAGCAACATAGGTTAATCTTTCCAAAAGAGAAGTCATATAGAGCTAGGCACCTTTAGAAATTGTGCATACAGATTTATGTGGTCCAATGCAAACACCATCATTAGGGGGGAGCATATATTTTCTAACGTTCATTGATGATTATAGTAGAAAAACATGGGTTTACTTTCTTAAACACAAATCTGAAACATTTGACAAGTTTAAAGAATTGAAGGCATTGGTTTAGAAATAGAGTGGTCTATCCATTAAGATATTGAGATCTGATAGAAGAGGAGAATACAAGTCAAGTGAGTTTTTGGAGTATTGCAGGTATCATGAAACAAAAAAGCAGTTCTGATCCAGGTGGATATCGGTGGCCACCCACGTTTCCCGATTGGCTCAAAATAGTTTTCGGGCAATTTTGACAATTTACTATTTTTAGCAGTTTTTTTGGGTCCTGAACTTCCGGGGCCATTTTGAGGCCCTAAACGATGTTTTTTTGGGTATGTTTCTCTCACAAAATAGCATCTATGATGTTATTTTGTCTCGAGTGTTGTATTTCTCGGATAGATCTTTCCAACGAGCTATCAAGCGCCCCAAACGAAGATCGTATGAAAAACTTACGCCCTTGGGAGGTTGATGTATCAACTACCCCCATCGGGGCCCACAAACCTTTTGGATTTTCATCTTCCAGGGTTAGGGTTTTGGATTTTACTTATGTTAAAAAGGTCCTTAGAGCCTCATTGTAATAATCATCTTCTTGTGAATGCGAGTAGCCGTCACATCTCTTCTCGAAAATAAGATGCCACCATTCTAGCGAGTCTTTCACTTTGTATTTTTACAGTCTCTGTACATTTCTTTCATTAATAGAAATCATGTATTACTGTATCTCTGTGTTTACGGTTGCATCTCTAATATATTTTTGTTATATTACTGGATATACGTGATATCTCTGTGCATTTATTTATTATATCTCCGCTCTCATTTCCTGCCAAAAATAATCTGGATCAAGTTCAGTACAAGATATGCACCTCAACAGAACGGTGTTGTGGAATGGAAGAATCATATAATAATGGAGATGGAAAGAAGCATGTTTAAAGGAAAGAATCTTTCGAATGAATATTGGGCTAAAGTTGTAGCTTGCGCAGTTTATATATTGAAGGAGTCCAACAAAGATTGTGAGGGACATGATTCCTCAACAAGCATGGAGTGGTAAGCATCATAGTGTTTCTCATTTTAAAGTATTTGGTTGCATTGCATATGCACATGTGCCTAAACAAACAAGGAGTAAATTGGATGATAAATGTGAAAAATGCATTTTCATTGGTTATGATGAACAATCTAAGGAACATAAGTTGTTTAATCCTATAACTAAGAAATTCATTGTAAGTAGAGATGTCGTATTCAAAGAGGAAGAATCATGGGATGGAAATATAGACAAGACTATTACAGGTACAAGAATACTATATGAAGAACAAGGAGAAAAAGGTCAAGGAGAACAATCAAATGAGCAAGGAGGAATACCATAAAACATTCCACAAGAAGAAAACTCACAAAGGTAAGGTGAGCAAAGAGAAACATCAAGTCCACAAGTAAGTTATGACTCAAATCCTACACTTGAATCATTAAGATGAAGATTAAGAGGCAAAAATACTAGAATCTTGCAAGAAATATATGATCAAGGAGATAGGATAGATTTGCAATCCAATTTTTCTCTATTTACTCAAGATCCTATATATTTTGAGGATGAAATTAAGGAAGAACATTGGATTAATGCAAGGAATGAATAAATAGAGTCTATTAAGAAAAATGATACATGGGATCTAGTTGATTTACCTAAGGAGAAATAATGCATAGGTGTGAAATGGGTGTATAAAACAAAATATAAGGCAAATGGAGAAGCTGAAAAACATGAGGCAATATTAGTGGCTAAAGGATTTGCTCAATAATATGGAGTTGATTACAACGAAACATTTGCACCCGTAGCAAGACTTGACACAATTAGGATGGTACTAGCTTTTGTAGCTCAACATAATTGGAAATTTTATCAAATGGATGTCAAATCATCCTTCTTGAATGGATATTTAGAAGAAGAAGTATATGTGCAACAACCACCAGGGTATGAAGTAAAATTTCAAGAAGACAGGGTTTACAGGTTGAAGAGGGCACTTTATGGATTGAAGCAAGCACCAAGGGCTTGGTATAGTAGGATAAATTCATACATGATAAAAAAATAATTCATAAGAAGCACTAGTGAGCCTACACTATACACCAAAGTCAATGAACAAGGTCACATTTTGATTGTTTGCTTATATGTTGATGATTTGATCTATACAGGTAATCTCTCCATTGATATGTTTAAATCAACAATGAAGAAGGAATTTGAGATGACAGACTTGGGGTTAATGAACTATTTTCTTGGCATTGAAGTCACACAAAATGATAAAGGAATTTCCATCTGTCAAAGTAAATATGAAAAGATGTTTTAAAAAGGTTTAGAATGATAAACTTCAGTCCAATTTCGACACCTATTGCAGTTGGCACAAAACTAAGTAGAGAACAAAATGAGATGGATTTTGATTCAACCATATTCAGAAAATTGGTTGGAAGTTTGATGTATCTCACCGCAACTAGGCCATATATAATATATTAAGTCAATTTGATCTCTAGATTCATGGACACACCAAAGAACTCAAAATAGCAAACAAGAAAAAGGTTATTAAGATACATTGTAGGGATTATGAATCAGGGCATACTGTATTCCACTTCAAATAATCTGCAGTTGGTTAGATATACAGATAGTGATTTTGCAGGAAGCATTGATGACAGAAAGAGCGCATATGGATATGCATTTCATCTTGGAACAAGAGTTGTGGCATGGGCATCAAAGAACCAACCAATAGTGACAATCTCATCAGCAGAAGCAAAGTATTTAGAAGGTACATCAGTAGCATGTGAAGCAGTTTGTATGCAAAGAATTTTGAAGGATCCAATGCACAATCAAGAAGAGCCTACTACAATCCACTGTGACAACAAGTCCACCATTGCACTATCAAAGAATCATGTTTTTCAGAAGAGGACAAAGCATATTGACACAAGATATCACTTCATTCGAGAACTTGTCAACAATGGAGAACTCATCCTACAACATTGCAAATCAAAGGAGCAACTTGCATACATATTTACAAAGGCTTTAGCACAAGACCAATTTGAGTATTTAAGAGAAGCATTGGGCATTGTAAATATTGATGTAATTAGTAGTAGAAATTAGGGGAAAGTGTTGGAGAAATTAATTTCTCTACCTACCCACCTACCACACCGACACTTCGACTATTTTCTAGAGAATTTGATGATGACGCAGTCCCCCTCCTCAACCCGCAGGTCGGAAGGTCCATGTCAACATGATCTTTCTCCCTTTCACTGGCCCGAAGAGCTTTGAAATGGATCTTCTATTTCCCTTTCAGGAAATCTGCACCCACACTTAACTTTAAGAAATCCCCTTTTACTTCAGGGGATCATATGTCGCACTTTCACGAATCCGTTGGTCAAGCACCCTGTCTCCAGATCTCCAAAACCCAAAAACAGTCAACGCTGACCCTTCCTCTTTTTCTTTCGGGATTTTCCTTATAGCGATTTCGATGGTCGCAGTGTCAAGCGACTTGTTCTCGAGATTCCTGAAACCCGATTTTCCAAAATTTTGATGCGCTCACAAGGCTTACCTTTCAACGCCCCTTTACTCCATCGGGACTTCGGACTTCGCAATATCGTGAATCCTAATGCAAAGGGTTCAGGAATTCACCCCACGAAACCTCGAAACGGTCAACTGAATTGACTTCTTGTCGAGAGTGTGCCACCTATCCAATCGTTGAGTCCTCTGTGGCCCACACAACCCTTTTAGCCTTCGTGACTTCCCGGTTCAGGATATCATGATTCCCGTTGCACATTTTACAGGACTTTCACCTACGAAAACCCGATATAGGAATCCCCATGTAAATCCAATAGCCCTTGTGGCTTGTATCTATGGTCCTACTCCTCCTGAGCTTAGAACCTTTCAACATTTTCATCATACCTACCTTGCTCCTCTGTGAGATCTGACGGCTCATGGGACTTTGCAAATTCTCTTCAGAGAATTCTGACTGTTCGTTCTTTCTCTTGTGAACTTCTGCACAACTAGCCAAGGTGTTTCTCTCCACGAAACTCATCCTCCTGTGGTCCCTCGTAACTATTCCTTCCTTCGACTCCTTCAAAGATCAAATTCCTTCTGATCTTTCTCCAACTTTGGTTCTTTCTGAATACTCTTGCATGCACTCCTTGTGGCAACCTTCAAGGACTTCCAAGTGTTGAAATCCTTCGAGTCTGCACACACCTGTAGTAGCAGTTTCACAATACTTCACCCAGATTCAAAACTCTGCGACTTTACTCTCGACCTGCACACTCCTTGCATGGCTCATGTGCCTAACTGCACCTCTGGTGTAAATGAGGACAAAATATATCTATCCTGAGCTTTTAGAGACAAACCTCTGAACACCTTGTCGGTGCACTCCTTGCGGACAATTCAATTGCACTCCTTGCAGGAAATCTTGCTCAGATAGAGAAACAATTGAAACTCATTTCTTTTCCCTTTCCTCTCAGATTTCAAACATTCAACAAGAAATCACTCATACATAGCATAAAAGAAAATGTACAACAGAAAGATTAAAATAACCATGAGCATAACATTCAAAGATGTATACATAGAGAATATATGGACACCATGAGTCTGAATCACATCTTTCTTGTATTAATTCAGAACTTCTGTACATGGAGTTTGCTACACAGCTCTCTGCTTCTCTTCTATGCTCTCTAGAATTATCTCATCCTCTAATATTACAATACAAAAATGAGGTTGTCTATATCCCGTTTCCGTCTTGCGCTCTAAAACTATCTAATATACACATTCAATTCTACCTACTTCCATTAACTACCATAAATGTCTTCTATCTACTAAGGACGAGAGAAAATCGCTCAAGGTCCAATTACATTATACAAAGGTGCTTCTTCTTAATGGCTTCATTAACACTATAAGAAAATTTCAAAATTTGTGTTGGGTGCTTTTTCCAGCTGTCCGTTGTCTCCACCCTGGCTCGCTTGAGATGCTCCTGCATCATACTCCCTGGCTTGAAAATTTTCATGTGCTCCTGTCCATGAGCTCGCGCATGGTGTGTCCACGCTTCTGGATTTCTGCTTCGCTCTCCCAACTGGCATCTTCAACTGGATGGCCCTTCCACTTGACCAAATATTCTAAGTATTGCTTCCGCCAGGTTTTCTTGCTCACCCTTTTGTCTAGTATGCACTCCATCTACAACTTTTATGCAACTGGCATCTTCTTTGTCCACTAGACTTTTGGTTGCTCATTTCCTGTCCCTGCTTCCTCAGCTTTATATGGGTAAAAATATGAGATATTGAATATCGGAGAAATTCCGATCCCATCGGGTAATTCAATCTCATAAGCATTCGTCCCAAATTTCTTCAAGACCTTACATGGTGCGATTTTCTTCATCTTCATCTTATTATATGTTCCTCTCGAGAACCTTTCCTTTCTCAAATGTGCCAGTATCAAATCACCAACCTCAAATTGAAGTTGTCTCTTGTGTTGATCTACTCTACGCTTATATTCCTGGCTCGAGTTCTGCAATCTCTCCTTCACCTGGCTATGAAGTTTCTTCATCGCGTCTGTGAAATCCTCTACACTAACACTCCTAGTTGCATTCTGTTTTGAATCCCTCAATTCAGAAATCCCTCTTGGTTGCATGGCATACACAATCTGAAATGGACTTTGTCCTGTGCTTCTGTTAACTGAGTCATTATAAGAAAATTATACATGTGGTAATATGTTGTCCCACTGGCTGTGTTGTTCTATCACCAAGCTTCTTAGCAAGTCTCCCAGACTTCTGTTTACCACTTATGTATGTCCATCCATCTGAGGATGATAAGCCGAACTAAACAACAAGTTAGTTCCCAACTTTTTCCATAAGGTCCTCCAAAAGTGCCCTGTGAACTTGGTGTCTCGATCTGAAACTATGCTTCTTGGTAAGCCCTGAAGTCGAATGACTTCTTCGAAAAACATATTCACAATGTGAGTTGCGTCACTAGTCTTGTGACATGGAATGAAGTGTGCCATCTTGGAAAATCTATCCACCACCACAAAGATTGAGTCAAAACCTCTTTGCGTTCTTGGCAAACCCAATATAAAATCCATGCTAATTGCATCCCACAACCTCTTAGGCATGGGCAATGGTTGATAAAACCCGACATTCTATTTCCTTCCCTTTGAATGCTGGAAAATTCTGCATCTATCCACGAATATACTGACGTCTGCTCACATTCCTGGCAAAAAATATGACTCATTCAATTTTGCGAACTTCTTTTCATGACCAAAGTGTCCTGCCAATCCTCCACTGTGTTTCTCCTTTAGCAAATTCTCCCTCATGGAGCATGTCGAAATATACAGCTAATTACTTTTAAACAGTAATCCTTCCTAGATCATGTATTCTGTCCATCGGCTCCTATCTCTGAGAATTGGATTCTCAGCTACATCATACGCCTCCTTAAAATCTGGATCATTCTTGTACATGTCCCTGAGATCATCAAAACCCAACGTTTTGATTTTGAACTCATGCAATAGCAAACACTTCCTGCTCAAAGCATCAACAACTTTGTTAGCAATACCAGAAATATGTTTAAACACAAAAGTGAAATTCTGCATATAATCAACCCATTTAACATGTCTCTGATTCAACTTTTCCTGTTGAGTCAGAAACTGCAATGCATGATTGTCGCTATACAAGACAAATTCTTTTGGGATCAAGTAATGCCTCCATTTCTACAATGCTTGTATAATAGCATAAAACTCCTTATCATAAGTGGAGTATTTCATTTTTGCTTCATTCATCTTCTCGTTCAAGTATGTTATTCGGCCTGTCTTCTTGACTCAAGACTGCCCCTATTGCAAATCCACTTGCATCGCATTTCACTTGAAATTTCTTTTGAAAATCCAGCAACACCAGAACTGGTTGTTCCGTAATCTTCCTCTTCAACAGATTAAAACTCTTCTCGGCCTTTTCTGTCCAGTGAAAAGACTTGTGTCTCTTCTTCACTATGTCCATCATCGGTTCACTAATTCCACTGAAATTCCTGACAAATTTTCGGTAGAAACTAGCCAATCCATGAAAACTTCTCACCTTGAATATACTCTTCGGTGATGATCAATTCTTGATTACCTCCACTTTATCTGGATCCATCCTCAACTCATCTACAGAAATAAAAAACCCTAAGTAAATAATCTCTATCCTCGTGAATGAGGATTTCTTCATGTTTATCAATAGCTTCTCCTGCTGCAACCTATGCATCACTGTAGCCAAATGCTTTAGATGCTCTACCACTATTTTACTGAAAACCAGTTTGTCATCCAGATATACGATAACAAATTTTCTGATGAACTCCCTCAGGACTTCGTTCATCAACCTCATGAAGGTACTCGACGCATTTTTTAATACAAATGGCATAACAAGCCATTCATACAACCCTTCGTTGGTTTTGAATGTTGTCTTCCACTCATCACCTTCTCTCATGCAGATTTGATGATAACTGCTTTTCAAACCAATCTTTCAAAAATATCTTACTCCACTCAAGCAATCCATCAGATCATCCATCCTTAGCAATGGAAATCAGTACTTGATGGTTATCTTGTTGATCACCCTTGAGTCAGTACACATCCTCCAGCCTCTGTCTTTCTTCGGACTGAGTACTATTGGAACAACACACAAACTCAAGCTTTCCCTGACCAATGCTTTGTCCAATAAATCCTGGAATTCTCTTTTAACCTCTTCATTCTCTTGCGGCTTTAGTCTGTATGCGACATTGTTTGGAAAACTGGCTCCTGGTATGAGATCAGTGTGAAAACTCACACTTCTGATTGGTGGCAATGAACGAGGTAGTTCATCTACTACTATGTCAGCAAACTCTTCCAATAGTTCCTGAACTTCTTCTGGTAAATCATCCACTCTTGTGTTGGTCAAAACAATTCTAGGCTTTCTGACCACAATAAACTGTGGATCCTCCTTCTTCTTAACCGCTGTAAGAAGTTCCTTCCCACTCATGAGAAGTACACTATTTCTTACTTCTGGTTTCACCTCCTTATCCTTGATTGGAAGCAACATGTGTGTCCTCCCATTCTTCTCTAGGGTGTATGTTTTCATTCTCCCATCATGAATCACATTCCTGTGATATTGCCATGGTCTACCAAACAATAGATGACAAACATCAATAGGAATGACATCACATAACATCTTATCATTATATCCTCCTATCATAAATTCAACTTAGCACTGTTTAGTGATAGTTACCTAATGTCCCTTTTGTAGCCATGAAACTCTGTATGGACTTGGATGATCAATCGTATCCAGCTCCATATTTTCTACCATCTCTGTAAAAACCAGATTATCCATGCTACCACTATCCACAATGACCTCGCATACCCTGTCCTTGGTCTTGCAAGCAGTCCAGAAAAGTCTGGTTCTTTGGACTGAACTCTCCACCTCCTTTGGTTTCAAAAGATCTTTTCGCATCATCAACGATATTTCTCCTTCAGCGTCTTCTGCCTCAGCATCCCACCTCTGTGCTTCGGCGATGTGAGTTTCTCCACTCTCTTTCTTTTTATCTGGACACTCGTAAGACTTGTGCCCATTCTTTCAACATGTGAAGCAGGTTATTACTCCACGTCTTCCTCTTTCTCTACCTCTAGTACGAGGAAAAGTATTATTATCAACATATTCTCCTCTCTGCTCAATATGTTGTCCTCTCTGTTCAGCATATTTCCCTCGCTGCGAGGTTCCACCTCTTTCAGTTCGAGTCTGAGGTTTCTTCTAGTCCTCCTTGGGCTTCTAATATTTATTCTAGGCAACTGATTTGCCTCTAGGCTGACTTCTGCCTCGCCCTCTCTAACCCTAATTTTGGCTCATCTTCTCTTCAGCTTTCAGAGCCATATGATAAACATCTTCCACCATTCAGATGGTTACCATACTCATCTCATCCTGGATATCATATCTCAGGCCATTCATGTATCTGATAACTTTTTCATCATCGCTATCCCGATGACTTGCCCTGATGTTCAGCTTGTAGAATTCTTCAGTATATTCTTTCATTCTCATCAGCTTCTGTCTCAGGTTCTGCATTCTCCTAAACAGAGTAATATGGTAATCTCTGGGGATGAATTTTGCCTTTATCTTCGTGATCATTCTGTCCCAGCTTTTTATCTTCTGCTTTCCCTTGTAGCGTCTGTCAGCTTGCAATTCATCCCACCACAATGTTGAATGTCCCTTTAATCTCGTGACAACATGTTTTACCTTCTTGTCTTCTTCGACATCTTCATAGTCAAAGTATGTGTCCAGAGCTCTAATCCAGTCTAGAAGCTCCTCTACATCCAGATTCCCCTCATAAACTGGAATGTCCATCTTTGCTCTTGCACCCATTCTTGCAATAGCTCTAATCAATCATTCGTTTTCTACATCTTCAGCCGCAACTTCTTTTTCATGTTCAACCTCTATTTCACTCTCGGAATCACTAAGATCCCCAGCACTAACTGTACATCTTTGTATTGTCTCGATGTCCTCAAGTCTAGTACGTAGATCATGCATTTATCTCTCCATGGCTGGATCAGTCATCTGCCTACCTCTTCTTTTCATCATTTCCCTCTCCTCTGGCGGATCGGGTGTTTGTCTATCCATTCTCCTTGGTGGCATGGTGAATTTTCTTTTTCTCTGCTACAGAAAGAAAAAAATCTTTTTGAGCTCTAATACCAAAAATGATGATGACATAGTCCCCCTCCTCAACCCGCAGGTCGGAAGGTCGACGTCAACAGGATGTTTCTCTCTTTCACTGGCCCGAAGAGCTTTGAAATGGCTCTTTTATTTCCCTTTCGGGAAATCTGCACCCGTACTTAACTTTAAGAAATCCCCTTTTACTTCAGGGGATTGGACGTCACACTTTCACGAATCCGTTGGTCAAGCGCCCAGTCTCCATATCTCTGAAACCCGAAAATAGTCAACGCTGACCCTTCCTCTTTCTCTTTCGGGTTTTTCCTTATCACAATTTCGGTGGTCGCGGTGTCAAGCAACTTGTTCCCATGATTCCCGAAACCTGATTTTCTGAAATTCTAATGCACTCACAAGGTTGACCTTTCAACGCCCCTCTACTCCATCGGGGCTTCAGACTTCGCGACATCACAAATCCTAATGCAAAGGGTTTGGGACTTCACCCCACGAAACCCCGAAACGGTCAACTAAATTGACTTCTTATCGAGAGTGCACCACCTGTCCACTCACTGAGTCCTCTGTGGCCCACACAACCCTTTTATCCTTCAGGATTTCATGGTTTGAAATATCACGATTCCCGTTGCAAAGTTTACTGGACTTTCACCAGCAAAAACCCAATATAGGAATCCCCATGTAAATCAAACGGCCCTTGTGGCTTGGATCTATGGTACTACTCCTCTTGAGCTTAGAACCTTTCGATGTTTTCATTGTAACTCCCCTACTCCTCCGTGAGATCTGACGGCTCACGGGACTTCGTGAATTCTCTTCAGAGAATTCCAACTATCCGTTCTTTCTCTTGTGAACTTCTGCACAACTAACCAAGGTGTTTCTCTTTGCGGAACTCGTCCTCGTGCGGTCCCTCGTCACTATGCCTTCCTTCAACTCCTTTGAAGATGAAATTCCATCTGAGCTTTCTCCAACTTTGGTTCTTTACGAATACTCTTGCACGCACTCATTGCGGCAACCTTCAAGAACTTCCAAGTGTTGAAATCCTTCGACTCTGTGCACACCTGTAGAAGAAATCTCTCAATACTTCGCCTAGATTCGAAACTTTGAGACTTCACTCTCGGCCTGTGCACTCCTTGCATGGCTCTTGTGCCTAACTGCACCTCTAGTGTGAATGGGGATAAAAGCTATCTATCCTGAGCTTTTAGAGACAAACCTCTAAACACCTTGTTGGTGCATGCCTTGCGGACAATTCAACAACACTCTTTGCAAGAACTCTTGCTCAGATAGAGAAACAATTGAAACTCATTCATTTTCCCTTTCCTCTCAGATTTCAAACATTCAACAAGAAATCATTCATACATAGCATAAACGCAAATGTACAACAGAAAGAGTAAAATAACCATGAGCATAACATTCAAAGATGTATACACATAGAATATATGGACACCATGAGTCTGAATCACAACTTTCTTGTATTAATTCAAAACATTTGTACATGGAGTCTGCTACATGGCTCTCTGCTTCTCCTCTATGCTCTCCATAATTATCTCATCCTCTAATGTTACGATACAAAAATGAGGGTGTCTATATCCCGTTTCCCTCTTGCGCTCTAAAACTGTCTAATCAACACATTCAATTCTACCTACTTGCATTAACTACCATAAATGTCTTCTATCTACTAAGGACGAGAGCAAATCGCTCAAGGTCCGATTACATTATACAAAGTCGCTCCTCCTTAATGGCTTCATTAATACTTTAAGACAATTTCAAAATTCATGTTGGGCGCTTTTTCTAGCTGTTTCTTGTCTTCGCCCTGGCTCGCTTGAGGTGCTCCTGCATCATAATTCCTTTCCACTGACATTCAGATGCTTCCACACTCTATATAAAATCAAAAGCAATGTAACCATTTCAGCAAGTGTGCAATACAATCGTTTTTCTGTGCATTTTATTGTTTCTTTTCTTCTGCCCACACAATAGGCTAACTCGAGAGAAATTTTCTCTTCTGAGTTATCTTTGCATAGGAATTGTAGATTCAAAAGTCTTGTTAGTCAATTTGTGCAAAATATTAAACATTTTTTCAATTCCTCCCATTTTGAAGTGCTTAAAATATGCATAATGTACAAAATATAGGACCTACTTTTGAACCCCCTTAGGTAACCTTTTGGATTATGCAAAAGACTTCAATGTTAAGTGCTGAGAAGTGAGATGATTAACCCTTATAACTTCCGAGAACTCCTTATAACACCACATACAATTTTGAAAACTAATGACTCCTTTATAGAAAAGCACAAAATACACTTTATAACACCTTTTCTTCTCACATGATAACAATATGAAGTTACCTTTTTAATTACTATAGCTAAACCATTTGTTAAATGTTTCAAAGAGGAATCTAATATGTGAATAAAAGAACTTGTGACCCGACCACTCTTGTCTCATGTTTCGATCATCTATTACTATCTTTCTTACATCCTTTCCTTAAATTCCCACAAAGTCCATGCAAAAATACGACTTAGGAAAACTGTAAGAACGTATGACCCGACCACCTCATATGTAAATAAAAGAACCTATGACCAGACCACTCTTGGCTCAAGTTTCCATCATCTCTCACTATTTTTCTTACTTCCTTGTTCTTTAAATTCCCACAAAAATAAAAGAACCTATTACCCGACCACCTCATATGTAAATAAAAGAACCTATGGCCCCATCAGTCTTGGCTCAAGTTTCCATTAGCTGGCACTATCTTGCTTACTTCCTTGTTCTTTAAATTCCGAAAAAGGCCATGCAAAAGTAAGACTTAGGACAATTATAATGTTGTTGCTGCAGAAGTTAATGAAGTTGTCCACCTTCTGATTCATGTGAAGCTGTGTTTTTCATTCACATCAGAATTCATTAAAACCCTACACTTCAAGAATTTGTTAGAAGTACCATCAATTCTTCCCAAGCATACTTACATTCTTCCACCAGCATTTGTCACCATGTTCTTAAATATTTGCTGCGTCTAAGCTATTGACCATCAATAACATGAAAATACTACCGAGGCTGGTGAATTTTAATAATAAACCTTATCAATTATCATTCCAAACATTGAAATATCTCGAAAATTTCCTTGCTAACATAGTCTCTACACATGTGCTATTATTTTAAATTCTGGATCTCTAGAAATGTATTTCTAGATATAATGATTAAATGACTACATCTAAAAATCAAAATTGCTAGGAATCAAACTTGACCATCTCAAGCAGATTCGGTAATACATCGACATGTTTATAACTACCAAAATACCTGAGTGAAATTTTCAAATGTCAAATCCCATACAACTCTTCCTCCTATAAATACCCATGTACTCCCTCAGTGCACTAATCTTTTGCCCTCGTGAGCCGCACTGGATCCACCACGCTCTCACTCAGAGGTGATCTTTTCATTATACATCTGTTAAAATATTACAAGCCCAACATAAAATTTTCTCCCCATATTGCTAACAACCAGATTGGAAGTTTGGAAAGGGTGGAATCTACACTTTACCATACTTCTGTGCACAGATTCGCAGGTTCGCCTTACGCACTGACTTTAAACTTGTATTTCACTTCAGATTACCTTTCACCAGGCTACGAGCTCGAACTGATATTGCAATTCACATCACAGGTACGATGTCCAACATAAAATAGGACTGAAAGGAGCTCAAATCACAGGATCGTTCTTTGTGAGGATAGATCCATTCGTTCAGGTAGCATGGATACCCATTTCGCAGCAGTAGAAAAATCTTTTTTGCAATCTCTGCACCGCAACACTGCTGGTCTAGATCTTATGGTTCAAAAACCTTACCATCTTTATCATTCCAACTCCTAGTTCTTTCCACTGAATGCCATTGTTATTAAACTAATACAGCAACAGCCGCTCTTAGGACTACAGGAGCACTTCAAGCGACAAATATAGTTGCCAACAAATTCTTTTTTCAGCAAAGAAGTGATCTGGAGCTATTAACATGCGTTGCAGAGAGATGGATACTCCAAACTGAGTGGAAGTGGAGCTCGTACTGTATCTTTGTTTACCAAAGTGGATCTATGATGTCTCTTTCATTCCTTGACCTTGATTCTTTCCAATAGGAATAAATCTATCTTCTTTCAAACAACAATTTTTAAACTTCAATAAATTACTAGGTCGAGAAAATCGAGGTCGTTGTCCTTTTTATCCGGCAGTTCGGAAAAAATTTAAGATCACAAAATAAGTGTAAACTCTAATGTAAGATCACTTATTTCTGACAATTTGCAAACCCTAATGTAAGATCACTCATAATAATTACAAGCAATTGCTATGCAACGATTGACAAAATAAGAGCAAATATTTCTCGTGCTTTTAAACCCATTTTTATTTAACCCTCAATAAAACAATGTTGCATGGCAATGGAGTCCCTGCCAGGTTGGGATGGGAGTAAATGCGACCTAGTATAGACACGTGGCTAGAAAGTTGAAATACATTGAAATACTTTTATACATAGGAAATATGTACTTTTGTGATCGCGGGTTGGCGGGCTGGCGATATACAAAAAACACCGACACTTGATACAAAAATTGGGCCTCTGATGTTCTTTGTGATACAGAAATGGAGGAGTGCAATTGCGGACTATAGAAATTTACAAAAAAATAATGTCTATTATAGAATAGAATAGTAATAACGTTTTCCCGAATTAGCTTTAAAACTAAGTCTTTTCTTGGACAAAAAGATATAGCACTGTCAAATTAGTTTTCTTTGTACACGTTTTATACAACATGTAGGGAGGGGTCATTCCATAATTCGCTAGTTTTTGGATCGCACGTTCTTGGGTTGGTGGTTTCAAAAATGGGTTTCTGTTGTTCCGTGCCCTATAAACAACATCGAGAGTTCTGCAATATACAAATTGAGAAGCAACGTTGCGAAATATACAAAAAAAATTATTATAAAATAAATCATGTCTCTTACATATCTCTAGAAATTACATCAACATTTAAAACATCAACGTCGTTGAAGACCAAAAAATTAACATACAATAGGAGACAAGAAATGTAGCATATCCGAATTAGTTTTATTTGAAACAAACAAGAAAGGTTCCTGGAAACCCAAAATTTAGTATACAATAAGGGCATTGTCGAATCAGTTTTCTTTGGAATTTATCAAAAATTAATAATGTATGAATTTATCAAAAATTAATAATGTCTGTTACATGTTTTTGGAAATTTAAATGCATTTGTCATATATACTGGGATTGGGGCTCCCACGGACCATAAAAAGAAATAAGTACAATAATTAGGAACGTTGAAAGAAGTGCGCGACGGTAGAGAGGAAGACCTAAAAAGAAGAAATTGGAAGTTAAGAGTGTTTGGTTACAGTTTTCTATTGAAAGAGGACATAAGTGGATTGATAAAAAAGAGAAGATGACAACATAGACTTAAGTTGGATTGATAAACAAAACAAGATAGCAGTATAAACTTACTATGAAGGCGATGTGTTTTTGTTGTTTTCGTCGATGGGCGTTGTAGTCCTGTTGACCGGTTCTTGCCCTTCCCAGACGAGTTCGTCCATTCTCTCTTGGAACCATTCTTCGATGTAGCTTTTCATGGGGGCTGTGTTGGTTTCATCCCGGATTTCTATGTCGTAAAGGTCATTTTCTAATTTCCTTAGATCCATTGAAATACTATGCAGAGTTTGTTCACTTTCTTCATTGTGTGAGACATAGTCCAGTACCCAGCACTCGTGCTCGTCTAGAAGATGTTCAAGTATGTTGTAAAACTTTTCGAAAGATAACCCCTTTAAAATATCAACTTCTTCCTTGAAGGCTTCTTTGGTGATGGACAAGGATTTGAGAATTAAGTTAGAATCTTGAACCTCATTGGTAGTTCCGGCTAAGTCCAGCTGGAGCAGGCTTGTGAATAAATCTTCCTTTTCTGATATGACTTGCTTACATGATTTGAGACAATGAGCTGCAGGTTGTCAGTTTTTTTTGTCGAGCATGATTTTACTTTTTTGGTGCACTTTGGCAAGGGGAGTTTCTCCTGTCTTCTTTTTAGTTCTGATGTGTTGTCACCATATTTGGCAAAAGGGGCCAGTACTTGATCATAGAAAAGTTATTCATTTTTTAAATTTGTCTCCAATTGTTCCAGTGAACCATTGGCCTTCTTTTCGAAGGAAACTAAATATTGTAATGTTTCCCAGGCTTCAGTAACTACCTTCATTCTTTTGTTGATGTTATTCTCTACAAGGGCTCTAGATCATGCAAGGAGGGTAGATGATACTTTCATCTTCGCTGCAGTGGTAGTAGGCACAATTTTTGCCAAAGGACTGACAAATTATGGAGTTGCAAGGAAAGCCTCATCAAATTCATTGAGGCGTTGTTTCATATTGGCATTTTCTGTCTCAATTCCTCAAATGGAATCACGAAGAATGTCACTGGTTCCCTGGTGAAATTGGCAGATTTGGGACGAGGACATTTCACTAAAGTTAATATCCGCGCAAGATTTTCCTTTCCTGTTTGTTACATCTCTCTTTTTAATGACCAGACTTTTAGATTAGCTGTAAAAAATAACGCTCTGGATTACGAAGGATTCATCTATGTCAAAAAATTCAGTGTCTGATATTTTCACCGTGGACGACCCAATTTTTTGCATGTGCTCAGCTTCAATTTCAAGTTGCATTTTTCCACTTTCAATTTGGGGTTCCTCCGCCTACCCTGCATTGTTTTTTCTCTTCTTCTCCAGTGGAATTTTGTGAGAAATATCAATATTTATGCGATGAGGATTCTTATCACCTCCTTCATTCGAAGATTTCTTGGTTTCTTTCTTACTGGGGTGGACCGTCAAAGCGATGCTCTGTGATGTCATTCTCTTGGGAGTGCTGTTGGGGGACTGGGTACTCTTCTCACCAGATACTTTTCCATATTTTCTGTACAATTCAATAGAACTTTTCAATCTCTCTGTGTCACAATCGACAGAAGAAGGATTGTTGTCGACAATGTTCCTGTCTTGGGTTAGGTGTGTATGGATAAAAGAGGTGTTAAAGCCAACACCCAATAAATTTTCTCGAAAAATTCCATTAGGGTCAAACCCTTTTATCATTTCAATGTATGTTAGGTTCAATTTCTTGAAATGGGAGGCAAACTCATCAATCTTCTTGATGTTTATACACACGAACTCTCCAATTTTCCAGGGTAGAGGAATGAAATATTTTTTTTTCTTGTCATGGAAAAAATGCAGCCAGTGGTTGTATTGCCTTACTATTTCTGCAAAAAACATCTTGTCCATGATGTGGCATGGAAGGAGGGCATGATTTTCCTTAGAGCCAAAGACGATGAGGACACTGTGATTTTCCTCTTGCTCAAGTGTGTCCTTCCTATTCAAAAACTTGGCTACCTGGCCAGTAAATCTTTGAAAACTGAGACAAAGCCATTAAAAACTTCATAAAAACAATGGGAGGCCTTGTGTCTCCACACTGCCTCATGCTAGAATGTTACTAGGTCGAATCCACAGTGAATTTTATTGGAAAGAGAAAGTTTTGGAAACAGACAACAATACACAATTGCGAAAATCAAGTAGGATGACATATAAAATTGATTTGATTCTTTGAATCGTGACAACTGGGAGCAGAGCTCAATTGAAATTAGCTTCCCCCAATCGAAAATGTGTTTTTCCTTGACCGTGAAATATAAAATAAAAACAATTATATGGGAAATGATTGTTGTGGATTCTTGTCCCATTATTCTGGTAACCAGCCAAGCAATTTCCCAAAATGGATTTCTAAAGGAACTTACTTGCAGCCTTGTGATATCTTCAGGAACTTGTGTCGGGTCTTCGAGGAAGTCCGTTAAGATGTCCAACCCATTATGATGTTTTTCTATAGACTGTTTGTAGTCTTGTCCTCTGAACGCCAATGTTAGGTTCAACAATTTTAACATATCATGGAAGAGTCGAGGCGACAAAGAAACAGGAGAATGGTCACGCAGTGGAATAATTCTTTGTCCTGGAATATATTTTTTGGTGCACCAAGAGACCACCTCCTTAGAGTCAAAAACCTCAGGAATGCAGCTTGCATGAGCGATTCCAAAGGTCCAAATCACTTTGTTTTGGGCAGAATAGGATGAATAGTAAAAGTATGCCCCGGACCACTGAAAGCTTTATCCCTCTTATGGTTACATATTTATTGTATCTCTACAAAACTGCTATCGACCTAGTGCCATAAGTCTACAAGAACATTTATTTGTTCTAGACGATGAATGAAATGAAAAGTTGGAAGGGATAATATAACCTGGCACAAATTTTGGTCCAAAGCATGTGAATGGGAGATGTCCTCGAGACTTTCATTTATTAATAACAATTTGGATGGCTCTTGCATGATGTGTTGTTAACATTAAATAATACTAATTGCATACATATAAATGCCAACACGTTGGATATTGCAATGAGCGATTAAGCATTGTAGATTTCTTGAGCGGCCCAACAGAAGGACGCGTGTTAGAGATGAACAATCGAAAGGGACAAAATAACTCTCTGAACATCTTGGTTTCATGCGCAATAATGGGAGATCTCCTTGAGGTTTTTGGCCATTAATGACAATGTTGAGGGTTCATGCATGGTCAGTTGTTAGCATGAAAGCTTTCTAATCCCATAGTAAGAAAGGACGGAGGTCACAGGAAGGGGAAAAAGACAACTACAAAAAAGGGTTGCAACGTACAAGCATTGAGGTTGAGGGCACGAGGGTCAAATTGTATGTCTCATAACTTTTTGAGTGCAATACACGTAACAACGAAGAGGATACGGTAGGAAAACTAGAAGCACAGGAAGTTAGTGGGGATGGAAGGCAGCAAGAGATACTTTGAAACATTTGTGAGAAGTGTTAGAGTGACCGCACTAGAATCGTAGATTTCGTGAACCCGACAACAGGAGAATCCAAAACAGGTTGAGAAGGTGTCTGTAAAGGAGGCGAGGTCCTGACCTTATAATTGTATCGCTCCGAACATTTGAATGCATAATCTATAACACGAAAGAGTAGACGATGTCAGAATCTGGTAGTCAATTTGTATATTGTAGAGAGTGCAATCCCAACTTCTTCGTATCTCTGTGTCCAATTGTCAGTAGTAAGAGATAATTTAGTATTCAAAATATTTTTTTAGATACTATTAGATAATTCATAGGGACTAGCATCCGTAAACAATGACAATCTCGACCCCGCCAATCCTGCATTCTGTGTGTCAATTTGTATATCGCAGAACTGTGAGCACTATTTGGAGGACACGAAACAATGGAAGTGCAATGTTGAGTCAGCAACTCCACAGGTTCTCTTGTCAATTAGTATATCAATGAACTGTGGGTGTTATTTGTAGGCCATGGAACAATGGAGGTCCAAGTTTGAGCCCGCCCTCCCGAGGAACCACGATCCAAAATGTTGCTAGATATCGAATGCAGAATTTGTACATGATCTATAAAATATCATGGGAATTAGTACACGATCTATAAGATATCATGTGCATACCTTATAGTCCCATAATACATAGGAAGGAAAAAAAGGGAAAAATAATGAAGTAGTTACCAGTGGAATTGTAGATCACATAAATTTAGAGTGGAATATGTATATAAGGAAAAAACATCTAAATCCTCGAAAGCAACAGCGGTCGGTCGTATTCGTTTTCTGATTATATATATGGAGATAAACATATGTAAACCCGCAAATGCTGGAGCTGCCTCTTTCGTGAACTGGGAAACAAGAGGATCCAAAATAGGCTGAGAAAGTGTATGCAAAGGAGGCGAGGCTCGGACCTTCTAATTGCATCACTTTGAACATTGGAATGCATAATATGTAACATGGAAGAGAAAACGATGTCGGAATCTGGTAGTCAATTTGTATATTGCGGAGAGTGAAATCCAAACTGATTCGTAACTCTGTGTCCAGTTGTCACTACTAAGAGCTATTTTAGTATTCAAAATAATTTTTTAGATATTGTTATAAAGGGAAAAAATAAAAACTAAAATAATTTTTTAGATAATTTTAGATACTTCATAGGGATTACCATTTGTAAACAATGACAATATCCACCCTGCCAGTCCTGCACTTCATCTCTGAATTTCTATATCGTGGAACTGGGAGCGTTGTTTGGAGGACACGAAACAATAGAAGTGCAATGTTGAGTTAGCTAGTTCGGAGGTGTGCTTGTTAATTTGTATATCATGGAACTCGAGGTGCTATTTGTAGGACACAGAACAATGAAGGCTCGATTTTGAGCCCGCCCGCTCACCGAGAACCCGCGATCCAAAATGTTTCTAGGTATGGAATGCAGAATTTGTACATGTTCTATAAAATATAATGTCCATATTTTATAGTCCCATAATACACATGAAGAAAATAAGGGAAAAAGGATGGAGAAGTTCGCAGTGGAATTCTAGATAATACGCAGGAAGAAGAGAAGGGAAATAGAACCAAGTATCTCGTAGAAGAACATCTAGTGTTTTCTTCTTAATGCAAATTCTTGTGAATTCATGTTGATTTCTCACCAGTTAATGCATAAACTGCAAATCACAGAAGTATCTTTCGTACCACTGTGTCCACTTGCCACTAGTAAGAGCATTGCTGATGTATATGAGGAAAGACGCAAAGTTGTTGGGGATGGAAATAAGCAACCGATACTTTGAAATAACTTAATGTATACAAGGAACCCATGGTGGAATTGTATATCACGGATGTTTTGAGTGCAAGATGTATATAGCAGAACGATAAGAAACTCATTTCGCAAGTGGCATCCCCGCAGCGGCGAGCATAAAATTGGCTAAGTATGAAAAGGAATAGCGGTCGGTCAGATCCGTTGTGTGAGGATATAGATGGAGATGTTAAGGCATGAATTGCAGATCATGAAAGTATCTTTTGTGCCACTGTGTCCACTTGTCACTAGTAAGACCATTCTTGATGTATGTCAGGAAGGACGCGAAGTTGCTAGGTATGCATATCAGCAACAAATACTTTGAATGAAGTTAATGTATACGAGGAACCCGCGATATAATTGTAGATCACAGATGTTTTCAGTGCAAGGTGTATATAGTGGAACAATAAGCAGTTGGGCTCGCAAGCGCCGGCCCCGCAACAGTGGGCGTAAAATTGGCTAAGTATGGAATGGAACAATGGTCAGCCGGATCCATCTTGTGAGGATATAGATGGAGATGAAGACATGTCATCCCATCATACATAGAAAGACGACTAAGTATACAACCAAAAAACCACAATGAACGGGAAAAGAAAAATGGGAAAAGAGATAAGTATCTGAGAGTCGGGAAAACCTTTTTTTTCCATTTATTAATGACAATGTTTTCAAGGCTTTGTTGGCTTCTCACAAGTAAAAGCATTAAGTGCACATCACTGAAGTTCTTTTCTTGCAACATGTATATGATGAAATAGGCGACATAGGTGTTGGATACCGCAAACCCGGGGCCTGGTGTCCAAATAACTGGCTAAGTATTGGCCAAGATGAAATTTTGATATCTATTTCAATAATATTCATACTGGTATCTATCAATGGAGAAAGTTTTCATATTTATCTTAATAGTATTCATACTAATATATATTAATGGATTGTTTCTGTTTCAAATGCAAATGATCTCTCAATTAACAAGATGCTCTTCAGCTCACAAATTTCGTTGAAACAAGGAAAATTTTGACTACAAGATGTACATAGCGCAACAAGAAACATGAATTTTCATTGTGGTCTCAATGACATAAATTCATTATCATCTATTCATATTGTATTCATTGCAATGACATAAGCAAATGACGAATCTCCATAAACATCAATATCTAAATTAAATTAAAGGAAATCAAAATTTGTTGTGACTTTAAGTAATTAAAGCATAAATTGCAAACTACGGAAGTTCCTAGGCTGCAATATGTATATGATGGAACATTGGACATATTTGTTTAATACCACAAACCCAAACATAACTTCCTAAGCTTTGTCGAAGAGGAATTTTTCTGTATTTTTTCCAATAGTACTTATAGTAGTATATATGCATAGATATTATCAAATAGAACAAGCTGCAATTTATCCAACATACTTCACAGGAACATTGCGTCAATAGTTTAGCTGTCTTGTTGTTACTCATGAATTCTTTCTATTTATAGAACCCGAAGAATGGGAGCAGAATGGGTCCTCCAATTTCTTTCTTTAAATACAGAGCTGACACCACATAAGTATGGCCTATGAAAAAATATTTTTAAATGTAAAATGTAAATAGAGAACAGAACAAGTTTTATTTATATTAAAGTAGTGAGAAACAGAAACAAAAGCTTGTCCTTCATGTTTAACAACACAGGGGAAGAAGGTACAAAATACAACTAAAACAAATACCAGAAATTGGAAAACACTATTAAGAAATAAATCGAAAATATTCTATATTCAAATAAGATGTGTTACAAAATATATCTAAGGCTATTTGCGACAACGATTGTGATTTCGCATGTCATTGACCAATTAAACATATGCACATTATTGATACTGAGAGGGGGGTGAATCAATATCAAGTACAATTTAAAACCTTTTTCAACTTATACTTTAACCATTGAATTATATCCAATGAGCAATGAACAATAGTATAAGAGTTACACCAATACACCATGCACAATATATGAGAAATAATCAATAGTTATTGTTCAAGGGAAGTAATGACTTCCAAAGGTAGCTAAAACTTCCAAATGTAAAGGGACAGATAAACCTCCAAGAGAAAGATACAATCCTTCAATATCAAGAGAGGATTTAACTCTCCATCCTTGCCCCTTCTTTCCACCCAAAAATATGTTATAGAGAGAATGGTAGACTTTGTTCAATTTTGGTTTATTCAGGAGACCGAACTTGCACAGAATGCCTCGGGATCAATATTTAACATCTGGTTCTGAAACTCACACACAAGAAACTACAATCCGTACTCTTTCAATGAAATTTTTTCCACGTGATTTGATTCTCGATAAATAAGTTATGACTGTTTTACCTGGAACACCTGTTTATTGACTAGCTTCAGGACTGGTCACAAACCTTATCTTCCACAAAGTGTATCTCCATAATTATAGCGAATCAAGAGCTGGACTTTTTACCACAAATACCTTGATATGTTTTCTCAATACCATAGAAATTTCACCATCTGAATCATTCTATAAAAAGAGTTATAGAAAAAGTGGTAAGATGACTTGAAAATAACATACCTTAGAACACATCACCAAAAGACTTCATCCTCCCTTGAAATCCGGCCTTCTTTACTTCTGATTTCCTCTTAAATTTGACTTGTGTATCAAATGAATGTATAATGATATTTATTTATACTATTTATTTCACTTCCTTTAAACATTAGGGTCGACCTGACAATTTCTTATTTTGTAATTCTTTTCTTTAATTATCTTCAGGGTCTACATGTACTTCCTTCTTTAATTCACTTTGTCATCTTCAAAAATTCATTTCTCCTCAACCATGAGGATGCACCTGACATGTCACATGCCACCGGAAACAACATGATGTATACTATCAATCCATGGGTCTTGTATCTACCTGTGCATTTTCCTTCATGTCTAAATACCATCATCAATCTTGCAGTCCAAAACCCATGACTAGGGTTGACATCAATGACAACAACCAATATTCTAACAATCTCCCCCTTTGTCATTGATGGAAACACTCATGCTCCCCCTATCATCATGATCCCAATTTCTCTCCCCCTTTGACATCAATGGAAAAGTGCAGGGTTTCTCTCCCTGAGTTTAATGGAAAAAGGTAACTCACTTTTTTGGGGCTGCTCCCCCTGAACATGTGGCACTCAATAATACTTCATCCTTATTTTTGGTCTTTCACACTTTTTCTTCCTTGGAATCCTTTTCTGTGGCTTCTATCTTCTCTCTCTTCTTCATGTCTAGGATGTATATGTTGTTTGGTCTTCTTGTTGCAGTTGCAACCAATGTTCTTGAGTTATTTTCTCTAATTTTACGTTTTCGGGAGTCAAATGTAAGAGTGTACCCTTGATCACATATTTTACTAACACTGAGTAGATTATGATTCAAGTCTTCACCCAGTAGGACATTATTTACTTTTACTTTTTTTCTTCCAAGTTCTACTACACCTTCTCCAAGTATTTTGGTAGATGAGTCATTTCCAAATGTAACATTGCCACCCTTTCTCTTCAAGCTGATGAATTTGTCTTCATCCACGGTCATGTGTGAAGAAAATCCACTGTTTATGTACCATTCATCTTCTTCTTTTCATTCTTCATGTGTGAATCTCTTTCCTTCTCCATATTGCGGTTGGCATAGGGACATCTTCATTCATATATATGTCATCTTGTGCTTTGTGACCAAGATAATTACATTTGTAGCATGCAATATTTTTGTCCATCAATGGGGAAAATGAATTATAACTTATTTTGACAAATCCATGATTATTTCCATATCTTCTATTTACACCATTCATGTTTCTTGCATATGTGTTCCTTTAATTGATTATGCAATTAATTGCCTTATGTCCAAAATTTTTGCAAGTATAACAATGATCAAGAAAGAAATTTTGATACCTTGGAGTAAGTGGGCTTCTTTGTGATGTAGTCCATCTGGTTTCATGATCTATTCTTCTATAGTTTCCTTCATATTGATTGAAACTTCTTTGATTCTTGAAGGTAGGAGGTCTTCTTGGATATTCATCTCTTTTGTAATCATTCATTCTTTCTGGTATCCTGGTCCACTTCTCATCAACTATCTGTGTAGCTCTTTATTCAACCTTCTTGTTGGTATTTGCATCTTCTTTGTATGAAGTTTCACCCATGCATCCAATATGTGTTAAGTCTTTTGGCACTTGAGAGTTTCTTGAGCTCTTCCTCAATTAGACAACTTCTTGTTCATGTTTCTCACAATCTTCTTCTTTCTTCATCATTTGGACATAGAGTTTTCAAGGAAATGGTTTCTTCTCTTAGTTTCTCAAAGTCTTCTAATTGTTTCTTCAAGCTTACAACCGTCTTTTCACAGCTACCCAATTAACTTCTTAGTTTTCTTTGCATTTCTTTGGGCTTGTTATTTTCAATCTCAACATGCTTCAATTTTTTAAGATTCTCATCTTCTTGTTGAATAATTTTTTCTTCATGATTTTCTTCTTCTTCATTGCAATTTCCTTCTTTAGTGTCATTTCTTTCAATCCTTGGATGAGGACATTCAAATTCATCATGACCTACTCCTTCACAATTAAAGTAAAAGAACTGACCTCTATTTTCTTCTTTGAAATCTGAGATGTTGTAATTTTCTTCAACTTCTTCTTCTTCTTATTCTTCTGCTTCTTCCCTTACATAAAGGTCTTGTAGCTTGTCCCAAAGATCTTTTGATGATGCACGTGATCTCACCTTTGATTTTACTGAATCTATCAATCCATCCAGGATGGTATCTATTGTCAATTTGTTGTTTCTTTTTTCTTCTTTCTGAGCTGTAGTCTTTGGTTTGTTCAAAGCATTGTATCCTAGAGGAAATGAGAACCAAACATCTGCCCCAAGAGATTTCAAGTAAGTTTCCATTCTATTACTCCAATATTCAAAATTGCTTACATCAAATGGTGGAATCCCATTTGGATTTTTTTGTTCCATTTCTTCTTAGGATCTTCCTTCCAGTGGTTAAACTATACTAAAGGTAACCCGCTCTGATACCAATTGTTGATACTAAGAGGGAGGTGAATCAATATCAAGTACAATTTAAAATATTTTTCAGCTTATACTTAAACCATTCAATTATATCCAATGAGCAATGAAAAATAGTATAAGAGTTACACCAATACACCACAATACACCATGCACAATATATGAGAAATAATCAATAGTTATTGTTCAAGGGAAGTAATGAATTCCAAAGGTAGCTACAGCTTCCAAATGTAAAGGGAGGGATAAATATCCAAGAGGAAGATACAATCCTCCAATACCAAGAGAGGATTTAACTCTCCATCCTTTCCCCTTCCTTCCACCCAAAATTAAGTTATAGAGAGAATGGTAGACTTTATTCAATTTTGGTTTATTTAGGACACCGAACTTGCATAGAATTCCACGTGATCAATATTTAACATCATATTTTGAAACTCACACACAAGAAACTACAGTCCGTACTCTTTCCAATGAAATTTTTTCCATGTTATTTTGATTTTCGGTGAAGAAGTTATGATTGTTTTACCCGGAACACGTATTTATTGACTAGCTTCAGGACTAGTCACAAACCCTATCTTCCACAGAGTGTATCTCCATAATTATAGAGAATCAAGAGCTTAACTTTTTACCACAAGTACCTTGATAAGTATTCTCAATACCATATCAATTTAACCATCTGAGTAGCTCTAGAAAAAACGTTATAGCAAAAGTGGTAAGATGACCTGAAAATAACATACCTTAGAACACATCACCAAAAGACTTCATCCTCCTTTGAAATCCAGCCTTCTTTACTTATGATTTTCTCTGAAATTTGACTTGTGTATCAAATGAATGTATAATGATATTTATTTATACCATTTATGTCACTTCCTTTTCACATTAGGGCCGACCTGACAATTTCTTATTTTGTAATTCTTTTCTTTAATTGTCTTAAGGGCCTACATGTACTTCCTTCTTCAATTCACTCTGTCATCTTCAAAATTTCATTTCTCCTCAACTAAGAGGATCCACGTGATGTGCCACATACCACTGGAAACAACATGATGTATAATATTCATCTATGGGTCTTGTATCTACATGTGCATTTTCCTTCATGTTCAAATACCTTCATCAATCTTGCAGTCCAAAATCCATGACTAGGGTTGACATCAATGACAACAACCAAACTCCCAACATACATTGATGAAGCCTCTTTACACTTTTATTGACATTCAAACTATTTATTCGTAAAAAATGAGTTGAATATCAATTTTGGGTTTTATACTTAATCGGTGATGCAAAGTACATCTATCCTAGTTTTTTGAATACCTTGTTTCTTCCAGATATGACATGCTTGCAATAGCTGCTTATTCAACATTCCATTGTTTGCCAAGTATTAATTTCCTTCTGTTGTCGAAAAGTTTGGGTTTAAGGTGCTTTCTTTGCAATGTTCTTGAACATTCACATCCGAGACAACTTAGAAATGTCACTCAGGCCGATTTAAAAGTGAAGGGAGTGGTTTTATGTCACAACAGTTAAGGCAGGGGGAAAAAATCAAGTATATATTGACTTGTATTCTCCTTGTATTTGATCATTTGTTTGGTTGAGAAGCCTTCCTGAGGATTTGTACGTGGAACTTTTTTTCTTTCTTACAATAAATTGGAAGAAACCTCCAGCCAAGTTGCAAAATGCAAATCCGTCGAGGTAAATAACTTCTTCGGGTATCCAAGGTGTGGAAAGTGCATCAAATGTTGCAGAATGCACCAGAATGCATCATAATATATATTTCCTCATAGCAGGGGAGATATGGCGGACCATAGAATGGTATGGAATGTTCGAAGGTGACGCCTAATATGTAGACTCTGCAACTACATCCAGAGGAAACCGAACAAACTTTGACAAAGAACATGGCTTTCTATCAAGTCGACTACTAGAGCCACATCCAGGTCATCAAAGTATGAAATAGAAACTTTTGTAGTGATAATATGTCATTTTATTCACCCATACATATTTTGTTACCAGCCTCCGAGGAAGACAAATACCTGTGTGATCTACAATTCGATACAGTGGCCAAATCTGTGTTGTTGGAAGAATCTATATACTTAAATGAAGAACTATCTTATAGGTGACCTAAAAATCCATTACAGTTCCTAGTAATAAAACAAAGAAGTTCAACAAACAAATTTTCAAGCAGTTTTTTCAACCAACCAAAGCATCGAACACAGGGAGAACACCAAACATACTTGTTCTTTTTTTTTTCATTCTCTCTGAGTTTCTCTTGTATAACAAAGTTTTTTTTTACTCAAAGCTCATGTCACATAAAACCAGTCTCTCTTCTTTCATCTGCCCCTTGATCGCATCTCTAAGTTGTCTTACATGTCCATGACCAGGAACATTAGAAAGAAGGAACCCTAAAGCGCAACTCTTTGATGATAGAGAGAAATGGAAATAAGTATCTAAAAGCAAGGTTGGATGGTCTTTCATACATTTTGTGTTGATTCCTTTTAATTACAGATGTTATCGATATTTTCAGTTACTAATGCCAATCTTTTTGAATATGTACACTGAATAGTGACTAGAAACACGTATTAAAATTCCCATATCCGAGCAGATTCTCAAATCTGACTTCTAAGATATGCACAATATTAAAGAGGGACATGATGTGAAGGCCTCTGTAGGTCACACGTTCATGAACTATGCTGAAGATTTTAAGAAAACTGAAATTGCACAAGCAAAAAAAATATTTTCGCCAATTCAAAATGCAGGCAAAAAGAAATTACCAGATCCCATAATATTCATCTCTCTATTCATTTTAATGGAAGATGTCCTCGAGATTTCTAGTTATTAAAGCCCATGATTTTAAAATGCACAATATTAAAAAGGGACATGACATGAAGGCCTCTGTGGGAGACACGTTCGTGAACTATGTTGAAGCTTTTAGTACTCATTGTTCTTCAAATTCAATGAAATTTGTATTATTTGAGTAAAGGGGAAAAAACATCTGACAACCTAGAAGGAAGGTCATATATGATGGACAACTTATTGGAAGAAGCCATAGCGATAATGTGAATTGAGTATCTAATAACCGCGGAATGAAATTGTGTTTGAGTCTTCATCTTTTCCTGCCTATTCAAAATGAAAAATGAGAAAGGCTTGAATATTAGCCTGTCTATTTATTTTAATGGGAAATGTCCTTGAGCTTTCCAGTTATTAAAGCCCATTTTTTCGAACCTGTCTGGTCGATTCTGACTTTTGAAAGCATATTTAATGTGTGTTGGGTAGCAATGAATGTAGCAGGGATGGATCCCTATGTAACAAACGTTACTATTATTTTTCAGTTTTTGTCGACGAGCGTATGTAGAACATACATAAAGAAAAGTAATTCGAGAATACTATTTTTTTTGCACATGAACTCTTGAAATTCAAATAGTCTGCAAGTCTGATTGTCTATTTGTATATCATGGAACTATCTGTGCTATTTGTAGGAAACAAAATAACACCGGCCGAAGTTAGAGCCTGCAAGCCCGAGAACCTGCGATCCAAAAAATGCTTACTATTTTTTCATGTGTTTTTTTGTCCATGAGGGTATGTAAAATGATGCATGTAAAGTAAACTATTTTGACAATGCTAATTTTTTTAGACATGACAGCCTTCAAACTCAAATACTCCACAAGTCCGATGGTGAATTTGTATATTGGGGAAGTCTTTGATTCTCAATTTACAGCCGCCCACCTCGAGAGCCTGCGATGCAAAAACTAGCTAAGTATGGGACGAGGGCTCCATGCATGCTTTATATATCTACTTTAAAAAATTACATATTTCCTATGTTTAATTTATGTTGTCCAGGAAACCTATAATTTGATAAATTTCAATGTCTTATGTCGAGGAGCCCTTCCTTTAAAGAAAACTAATTCGAAAATGCTAAAGTATACACCACAGTTCGATACCACCTATCTGCCAAGCCGCGTACATAAAATTAGCTAAGTATGGAACTGAACAACGACTGTTCAGAATGATATGGAACTCTCTGTGCTATTTGCAGGGCACGAAAGAACAAAATCCCAATTTTCAACCCGCCACCCCAAGAACCTACGATCATTAACTTATGTTGTTCAGGAAACCTATAACTTCATAAATTGCATTCTCTTCTATCCAGGATACTTTTTTTTAAAGAAAATTAATTCGGGAAAGCTAATGTATAGACCACACACGACCTGTCATAGGCTGCAACTAAACTGCAGTCGCTTGCAATGACCACAAAAGCGCAAGAAAGTAGAGTCAAATGTAGTTTACTACAGAAAAGTAAAAGGGAGAGAAGAGATATATATCCCACACAACAAAAGGTAATTTCATAACTATGAAACTGTAGTAACAAAGAATCCATGGAAAAAGAATCGACAACTATGAAATATATTTTGAGCTTGACAAAATCTGCTTCAAAGTGTAACATATGCAATTGACATCATCTGCAATTCATTACTCTGTTATTTTATCTTAATAAGCTCAATTTTCATCCCGCCAGTCCTAGAAGCTATGACCATTAACCTATACTGTCCAGGAAACTTATAATTTCATAAATTGCATTCTCTTATGTCCAAGAGGCATTCTTTTAAAGAAGGCTAATTCGGAAAAGCTAATGTATACACCTAACACGACTTGTCATAGTTTGATAGAACCTATTCACAAAGTTGTGTCCATAAAACTGGCAAAGTATGCAACCGAAGGATGGTCGCTCGGAATGACCACAGAAACATGAAAACTAGAGTCAAACGCACTTTACAACTAGCACAACCTCTAACTCGTGACTGGTGAACGCCGAAAGGCTGGTTGTTAAGCTTCCCGTTTAGTTAAAAAAGCCCGAATTAACATAGTAAAAAAGCTAGGCCCACAAAAATTCGTTTATATTTTTTAATCAAGTAGACGTGGCAATAAGTTAGTGAATACATTAATTTTTAAACACGATTAGGTAAATGTAAAAAAGTAAACATATAAACGGATGTCTTTATAACAGTTTGGAAGTTAATGGATGAAATCAGAGCCATTCATTTATTGTGATGACTAAGAATATTCTAGGCATATTTAATCTCGTCCATAAAAAATGTATTAATAACTAAAAACCTATTAAATGTGCCCATTGTCAATAGGTATACGCCTTTCAGCGTAACAAGAAAGTAAAAGGAAAAGAAAATTTATATCTCCCACACAACAAAAGACACTCTCATAACTATGAAACCATAGTAACACATAATCCATGGAAAATGCATCGACAACTATGAAATATATTTTCAGGCCGACAAACTCGGTTTCAATGCGTAACAGATGCAATTTACATCGCCTGCAATTCTTTAGTCTATTATTTTATCTTATTAGTATTCTATACAAATCGAAGTGCAAAAAAATGTAACGAAAGATCCAACCATAGATGCAAAATCCCAACATTGCAAACCCTGGGAAAACAAGAAAAAACACCCAATAAGAACCTAACCAGAAAACACCAAAATGACCAAGTGCAGGCGCAGGACCGGAACCCTGCAAAGTCGAATCAAGCAATAATAAACAACATACAACGAAGAAAGGAACAAGCAACAACCACCCCCCAGGAACGAGGTTCTTCAAATTACGACTGCAGAAACCCAAACGTGTAAACTGCAACAAGACAAATATGCAAGAAAGAACAAGCATGGACCAGTGAACCAACAATTCCCTTGGAGCATATAAATTTTAAAAACGGAAGAAAATTTCTTGTAACAAGCCTGTTAAGTAAGCATTCAACACTACCAAGCCTTTTAGGTAAACATTTAAGTCTTTCAGAAATGCACTGTAAACATTTAAGAAAAAAATTCAATGTGACAAGTCGTATCCCAAATAAATTCATATATTTTTTGTAACAATAGTTCGAACACTAGAGAATGTATCGCAAAACCATACTTTGTATATGCCACCATATCAAACATTGCCATAAATTTACCTAGCATAAAACGCTAAACCAAACATTCGAATTAATGGTAGCATTAATCCACATTTGACAAATGCATAACAAAAATTATGATTCAAAAATGACCATATTCTACCAAATATTTTGGAAATGCAAACATATTTTACATTGGTAATAGCAAAGGTGGAAATAAGACCTCCAATCCTTTGTCCAATCAAATCTTCACAAACATAATACTTTTTATTATATAAAAATCGATGTTTTCACTTCCCTTGTTCAAACAATAGGTAATAGGCAAATATTTTTGGTCAACACACAAGCTAATGCCAGGTCAACAATTTATCGATCGCTATAGTCCCTCTATGCCTACGGCATGGACTAATAAGAAATAAAAACTAATGGTTTAGATTTCGTTAATTCAAGCCCCTTCAAAAAATCCACCTTTATTTAACCCTCAATAAAATAAGAAATAAAAACTGATAGTTTAGATTTCGTTAATCCAAGCCCCTTCAAAAGCTCCTTCACATTGTTTTGATAGATGCAAGCATCAAGAACTCCCAATTACCATCAACCATGGATTTGATAAACCACTTCGCTCATAAAATATCTACATTCTCTAATATCACATGATTGAAATACATGCTCTAATACCAAATGATTCAATGCTTTAATACCACATAATTTGAAATAAGAGTAAAAAATTAAATTAACTAACAAAATGGAGAAAACAAAAAAGATGGATTAAATACATGACATGATTCAAATCAAAGCTATGATACCACATGAGTTGACATAAGGGTACGAAAATAAATTAACTAACAAAATCGACAAAACAAAGAAGATAGGTGGAAAAGAACAAACTAAATCAAATCCATGTCCTACACTTATCCTCACAAATCTGTCCCCAAGCCGGATACCCAACACAAAAGGGATAAAAGGACGTGTCATGTTTAGTAGATTTCAATGGAAGTTTTGTTGTTCAAAAGCCTAGAAAAAGTTGTTTCGATGGTTCAATGAAGGTGCATATTTGAACTTCCTTTTAATACTAGCTCCATGTAGGCTCGCTTCAATAACATGAAACATTCAGTGCATTTAATGAAGCATTTAATGAATTTCCCATATAGAGCTTACTAAATGTTTACATCCATAGAGATCACTCCCAACATTCATCTACTTAACTACAAAAATATGAACAATGGTAATCACTCCAAACATGCTTCTCCATGAATTATCTTCGATTTCTACAACCGCAACTACTATATCCATTTGACATCCTCTCCTTGCAATTTAAAAATGAAAACCATGCAATTTACAATTGTTACCATATAGAGAAACACCATTAACCATGTGACATCCATGTTTAACAATGTAGCCCTGCCCTCTCAACAAGAACTCACATGCATTCCATGCAACATTGGATCAATATTTGGATCTCTCTCACTTCTCCCTTGAAAGATTATTTTTTATTTTAATTTATTTTTCCCGGGAAAAGTTTTTATGAAGGGTTTTGAGTCGCAATGACACTTCATATTACATGCTTTTATTGTCAGAATCAAGTTCTCCAAAGTAACTGTGTAGCCTTTATATAAGGACTTAGTTGCCAAGAGTTGTATCATGAATTCTGGCATCATCCTCTTGGCAAGTCGTTCTTAAATTATCATGTATTCTTTAAGTGCCAAAGGATACAATCAGAGTTTGTATTACATGGTTTTACTGTCGAAATCTATTTCTCTGAAGTAACTGTGCCGCCTTTGTAAAAGGATTTAGTTGCCAAGAGTTGTATCATGAACTCTAGAATCCTCCTCTTGGCAAGTCCTACTCAAAGTATCATGTATTCTTCCAATGTCAGAGGATTATATCTTGTTTCAGCCACTGTACAAGCTAAGAAAGACTGCATTCGGAAAAGCATATGATGATCAAGATATGAGCGTTCTTACTTATCTACTAAGGTTTTGGATATGTACGTTCTAATGCTCAAAAGGTAGTATCAAAAGTGTCTGACTCTGAGCAACAAATGACAATAGATAATATCAAAATTGTCTACCTATGAACAATAAATGACAGAAGATAAATAAAGGCTATGGTAATAGCCACATTCTTAGTATATCTACTTGAGGTAGAAAGATAACATAATACAGACTAGGTATCCACTTGACGTTGTACTCAAAGTCTACAACTTCATGCCTGAATCATCTCACAAACACAAGTATAGAAAGACATCACTACAGCTTAGGTTTCTTTAAATGAGTGAAAAAATAAATTTTGTAATGTGCTAGAATACATAAGATTTATAAATTTACTAGAACACATACGATGTATATCTATTGAATGCCTGAAAAGATAAAATAAAGAAAAAATTATATTAAGGGCTTAGGATTAATTAAAAACTAGGATTAATCAACCTCAATAACAGTGTGAGGCCACAAGGGCCCACATCACTAGTGAGTCTACGCTCACATAATCTGTATTCTAATGTAAATCAATTACACATATATATGGTACAAGGTGTTCACAACAACCTTGAACTAACCTCCTACAAAGGTGGATTTGAAACTAATCCAAACCTAAATATGAAAGACACACAATAACTTAGTTACACAGATCTTAACTAAGTATTCTAATTTCTCCATTATTCCAACACTCCCCCTTAATGGAGAAATGGATTTTCTACCAAACATAACAGAGCACAACATAACATGCTTGCTGGTCTCAGTCTCAGCTAAGCTTACAAATTAACAATTTCATCTTAACCTTTCTTGATCTTAGATAGTGATGTAGATGGAGCTTCTTCCTTGGCTTGCTACTCCATATATGTTTCATCTTGACGTTGTTCTTCTTCATATCCCTTTTTTCTTTGTTCCTCGGCATTTTGGAATTTGACTTCTGATTATTGTTCTTTGTCCTCAATACTTCTGCATTTTCTTTGTCCTGAGAACATTTGTCTTTAATGTTCGCAAATGCTTCCAACTCCACATAAATATGTTGCTCCCATTTCTGGATACAATCAGCGATGTCCTGCTCAATAGACTCTTGCAACATTAGCTCATAGTAGTACTTTATTTCTTCAGGACTCCACTTTATAAAAACTGACTCAATTTCTATATTTGTAATGCAGTCTTCCTCTTCTTCAATGTCCATACAGTCCTCATCATAATCTAATGTTTCTTTGCATTCATCATAATATGGCTTTTGAATCCATTCCTCAATAAATTATAATTCTTCATCAAACTTATCTGGCACTTCACCTAAGTTCTTCACATCACATTCTTCCTTAGCAAACCCTGCACACTCAAAAACATTCATTAGAGTATCAATATAATTTTTGCTCATTTCATTTTTCTCTTCTAAGAGAGCTTTCTGATTTCTCTCATGTTCATCTTCCTTCTCTTCCTTCTTTGCAATAGTAAACTTGTCTTCCACTTGATTTGTGTATGCAAGTGGACCATTCTTCTCACCAAACAACAACTCGTGAATAAGATGTTTCTCGTGCATCAATTTTGATCAATCTTCATTAGATGAATTGTCTTCATCAAATCTGACTTCATATGTCTCTCCTTCAAAGATTTCTTCCTCCACAAGGTTTTCATTCTTGTTATCACAATCAACTACATACACACTTTCATCATCAATCATTGTGATTTCAATGCAAACATTTCCAGACTTTATTTTAGTTACAAAGTGTTCAACACAATCATCATTTTCAACATCAATATCTTCATGAACTTCAACATCCTCGCTCCACTTCTTCATTTGAAGAATATCCCAAAATATTTTTGGGCTACTTAATTCAGCAAATTCAAGAAAAATACTAGACAATATGTTTTCATCCACTGCTGACATAATAAGTTGTAATGTTATTTCGCCTCTTCTCTTATCATATAAATTGACACCATCTTCTTGATCATAATGCAATAAATCTACTAACCATAGCAATTTTTTAATTTCAGTTGCCCAAGGTTCATAATCTATACCTGAGAAGAATGGCAAATTTGGCATCACGATTTCATATAATTCATCAAATTCTTCATTCATATCTAGCTCAACATTTTGCTCGTCAAACACAGGTTCTACAGCTGGAAACACATCATACTGATCTGGAAAATGTACTGCCTCTGCCTTTTGATTCTTCCTCCCAACCTGTCTTAGTTCTCTCCAGAATTGTTTCAATTTTCTTTGATAACCCATTACAACTTCACCTTCTCTTCCAGTTTTCACGATGCTCCTCCAATCCAGCTTTCAAAATGCTCCTCTAGGGAATCAAAAGTCAATTTGTTGGGGTAAACTAGTTCTTGATCTTCTTTGCAGAGCCAAGGAACAAGCAATGTAACATTTTGATGCTTGACTGTCAATTGCATGAAGGGGTTAAGTGACAACAACTTTAGTAAAACATCTTTCGTGAATACATACAATGAGTTTACGGTTCGAGCCCTGCCCAAGTCGGCTTGGCAATGCCCACAAAAATACGTGTCCCCTAAAATGACTGCAAAATATGGAAAGTAATAACAATCGCGTAATAAAAATTCAATTTTGTGCATTATAGTAAATGCATAGCAGGAATTACGCAGTATAGTAAATGCATAGCAGGAATTACGCATCACCGGTCATCGATCTAGAAAGCATCGAGGCAAACCATGCCCTCGACATTGTCGCCTTCGCTTTTCGTCGATGGGCACTCTTCACCTTCTTCTTCGTGGTATTCGATGGTGGGCAGCCTCTGGAGGTCGACCTGTAGGAGATATCTTATTTAAACCAAGATATCGAATCTTCCCAGGAGCGATAATGGACAACGTAGATGACCTCCAATTCTGGATGCATGAGAACAGGTCCACAAGTATATGACAGGCAAACGATCTGCTTACGCTCCAACAGCAGTGATCTCAACGATCTGGCCGTACCAACATCGGGCAACGATTCCAATATCCAACAACGATCGACGACCCTCTCTAATAGTCTCACAACAGAAAAAACGTGATACTGAGCTCACAACACACCTCCACCGTAGTATTTCTAGCTGCACATCTGGCAGGCTACTCGACAGGCAAAATAATGAATGACGGGGCAATAATGCTAAGCCCCAATTTTTTTTTTAATGCGTGTTCAACAATACCGTGGAGAATGTCTTGATGGTGTCAGGAGCATTGATTTGCCACACCAATTCACCATCAATGATTTACAACTAGCTTCAGCCCAAGCGATGACCACCACAGACCAACATCCAATTACCCACAGGCTTAATACAACAACTACTCAACACGCCTTCTAATCGATTTTCCACGCAGCTTGAGACTACTTCAAGCACACCTGAGCAGCTTCATCTCACATTCTAGATGGTGACTTATGCAGGTCATGGACTTTTGTTTTTGGACACATGAGCTTTAACTAGCAGCTCTAAAGGTGACTTAATTACAACAATATCAAGGTATGATACCAACAACAATTTTCCACACGAATTGAGAGGTAAAACCATACGACTATAGTGAATCTACTTCACGAGCATCTCACCAATCGTCGTGAGCAGCAACACGCCTCTTCTCCACGCTGGCCACAGATAGATATCCTTACCAACACTGTGATACCAAATTAAAAACTGAGATTAATCAAGCTCAATAACAGTGTGAGGCCACAAGGGCCCACATCACTAGTGAGTTTACGCTCACATAATATGTATTCTAATGTAAATCAATTACACATATATATAGTACAAGGTGTTCACAACAACCTTGAACTAACCTTCTACAAAGGTAGATCTGAAACTAATCCAAACCTAAATATGAAAGACACACAATAACTTAGTTACACAGATCTTAACTAAGTATTCTAATTTCTCCATTATTCCAACAGGATTCACTTCTCTCGGTAGAAGAATGCATGCATGAATATTATTGAAGGAGGGTTTCCGAGAAGAAACACTACCTAAAACATGTATTGTACAATGCTTCTCGCAGTGCTCGGGTAATACACATTGTACCATGCTTCTCCATTCGGTTAATACACATTGTACCATGCTTTTCCATTCATTTATCCATTCAATCGTTGATTACACTTGATTTCTTACCTTGCGAGCTGCCCCTAAGCCGGACTATGTGAGAAACTAGAGGAGGTTGATCTCATTTCTGCCTTTGTTTGAATTTATACACCCGATATCCTCCTCGTCCCTTTTCTGAATAGGACTGCTCTACATTGTAGAGTCCGTAATGAAAACAAATCTGCAAAACAGAAACGAATTGCAGGACAAAGAAGAATGAAGAACGAATCTGCACTGACAGGAAACGAATTTAACAGGACGCAGAAACAACAAAACGAATTTAACAGGACAGAAAGGAATTGCATAAAACACCACGCTGTGATCTCATTATTGGATTGATATTTAAAGGAAATTACATGCAGGAATTGCTTCGTAAATAACGAAGCAGCTAACAGTCTAACACGGTGATGGAA
>ML791561.1:204365-238091 GCA_009831015.1 Picea engelmannii | reverse complement strand
GATGGACTCATCCACCCCTTGAAAGATAAGCCATAAGGCTTTTGCATTTTTCTTGACCACTTCTGTGTAAGTGCGTCTCGCATCCCGATCCAATGCATCTCGATCTTCAGCTTTCAGCAAGGTAACTCCATCTTCGACAATCTATAAGCATTCATGAAAGCTTAGAAAAACTTTCATCTTGGCTACCCAAGTGCTATGATTCGACCCGTTCAATACAGGTGCTTGCATGAGAGCCTGGTTGCTCATGCTGGCCATTTTCTGCGCAAAAAATTATATACCGGCAGCTAAAAAAAATTGCACAGAAAAAAGAGATCTTACAGAGCTTGCTGAAAGACGTTTCGCAATTCGGCAAGCTGGACAGAGGCTGGATCTGCAGCCTACTCTGATACCCTGAAAACAAATCTGCAAAACAGAAACGAATTGCAGGACAAAGAAGAATGAAGAACGAATCTGCACTGACAGGAAACGAATTTAACAGGACGCAGAAACAGCAAAACGAATTTAACAGGACAGAAAGGAATTGCATAAAACACCACACTGTGATCTCATTATTGGATTGATATTTAAAGGAAATTACATGCAGGAATTTCTTCATAAATAACGAAGCAGCTAACAGTCTAACACGGTGATGGAAACAAGAAATCAGTTAACTAAACAATCACGCAAGAAATCGCGGAGCTAATCGTGGAGAAAATAACGGAGAAAATCATGGAGCAAATTGCTCTCAACTTATTCGTCTAACACGTAATACCTATACCTAAAAGGCAATTCGTCACATGATCAGATTAATCTAATGGGTTGTTTCTTCCTCCAGCTATTCCACAAGGTTGCATTTCCTCGAGTCAGCTGCTGATCATAAACTTGTTTCTTTCTCCTGTGATGATCCTTCACACCTTGGCCTACGTATATAATCACATCTCCGTTGTCAATATTGTCTTATTAACCGCCACAAACCCGTAGGCCATGGAACCATGTCGCCTAATTCTTCAGGATCTAGGTACTAGCTCAGTCACCTAATTTATGACTGATAAACGTGAAAGGACTATAATAGCTGAAGGCAGATTCTGACACCCGTAACTGAAACTTTTAACGCCTAACTGTAAACCTACCTTACCTGTAACCGTAACTCCAAATCCAAAAATCCTAACCCCAAACCCAAAACAAAACAGTGAAAAAAACCTTAATTGTAATCCTAAATCTAAAACAGTGAAAACAAAAAGAACTAACAAAATATATCCCAAATCAAATATAAATATAGCTAATCTTGTTGAAGATGCTCCTCTGATGGTTCGGCAAGAGGGACTTGGGGCTTACAGGATATTAAAATGTCCTGCAAACGAAGGGGTTGTCTAAACTATTTATGCGCAGACCAAACCGCAGATGTATAAAATTATTGTAGCTTTCCTCCCTATTGAAGTTCATCAATTGCTCTTTGTCATTTTTCTCCGAGCGTAAATATATACCTACCTAAGAGGTCTATGCAAACCTATAATACTAGCAAATTTTATATGAATCTAGCAAAGATTTCGCCAAAGAAATTTTAGTTTATCCGATGCATTGTCGAACACTTCTATGGTTTTTGGATCGTCCTCTTTGTGGATCTTTCCTCTTTACGTGCTAGTCTCTAGACTAAATCATGGAACTTTGACACCACTGACTTCCTTTCATGGGCCTCTTTGTAGGAGACATCTTCAACCTCTTTCCTATTGAATTTGGAAATAAATGTGTCCTTTGGTTCATTTCTCTTTTATCGCGTGTGCCGGGATCCTCAGTTTGAGTTTTCCTCTTGAGATTCACGGTCCTGTTCATTGGCACCGACATGATTAGGAATGTCTCCTAAATTTTTGTTTAGCAATTGTTTCACCTGTTGTCTCTGATAGTCCAAATATTAAACTTTTATGTTTCTTTCAATTACCCCAGCGTCTTCTCAACCTTTGACAACAAGGCATTCAGGAGGTAACCTTATGTCAAAGGTTGACCGGACGCCAGGGGTATTGCAAGAAAGAGGAAAGTTGAATACTTGGACTATCATAGATGAAACAGATGCTACAAAAATTTAGGAGACATGCCTCCGCATGTCGGTGCCAATAAATGGGACTGTGAGTTTCAAGAGGCAAACTCGAGTTCGAGCCCACCAAATCGAACTGAGGAGCCCCGCTCAAGCAAAAAGGAAAAAATAACCAAAGGAAGCATTTAATCCAAATTCTAGGCCCGTGAAAGGAGGTCAGTCATGTCAAATTTCCATGATTTAGTCCAAAGACAGGTACATAAAGAGGAAAGATTCGATAATGAAAGACGATCTGGAAACCATAAAAGTCTTCGACCATGCATCAGATAAACTGAAATTTCTTTGGCGAAATATTTGCAAGAATCATATATATCTAAAGCCTGCACATGGTGTCACTGGCTACTAGCGTGGTTGGTGTTAGAGGTTATTAAGAAAGTATTGATCACAGAGTGTTGGAATATAACTACCACTTGTTTTAGGTGTGATTGTGCTAATTATAATTACTTGTCATTAATTAAAGTTTAATTCTATTTAGAATAGTTTTTTAGTCTTTCAAAAAGTTGTTTGAATTAGTTGAATTTGTGAAATTCTCATACTTCTAAATTGGTGTGAGGTTGAGATATTTGCTCAACCAAGTAAATTGTGTGATGAAGGTAGTTTGTATATTTTAAATTGTGTATTTATATGTACACTAATTTTGTATTTAATAGAACATCATCACAAATTTGGTATAAAAATAATCTTTACTCTCTCATTTCTTATCACAAAAATGTAATAATATACCCAAGGTGGGAAGAGTCATCAGAGCTCACTCCAGGGAATGCAGCCCTTTGGAATAGCTGCAGGAAGAAACAGTTAGATTAATCCGATCATGTCAGCAATTAGCCTATGGGTATAAGTATGGTGAGCTCTACAACGTACAACATTCCTGGTCAGAAAAAGGACGAGCAGGATATCGGGTGTATAAATTCAGACCAATGCAGAAACGAGATCAACCTCCTCTAGCTTCTTACATAGTTCGGTTTGGGGGCAGCTTGCGAGGTAAGAAAACAAGTGTAATCAATGAAGACATCGCGGAAGGATGAGACCTAGACAATGTCTACACTATTGATGATTTCAAATACCTCTTCACTATGGAATATCCATATTGACTCCCTAAACCACGGTCGCTAGAACGATGTTGTTGTATTGGACGATGCACTGATTATGGGATCTGTCTTGTTCTAGAATAAATGTAGGGGAATTTTCTTACAGAGCCAATGGGACACTCGTTAAAGATATGATAGTAGTGTATGAGTGTGGACCTAAATGCAGATATCCACCAACTTGCACAGATAGGGTTTCTCAACATGGGTTGAAGCATAAGATTGAGATTTTGAGGACACCAAGGAAGGATTTGGGAGTTCGGACATTGGAATTCATACATGCAGGTGCATTTATTATTTTGTAAAAAAGGTAATCTATATTGCTCCTAAAAGACCTTAATGAATAAGTTTATTTTTCCAATTTAGTCTCTATCCATGGAAGGAAATTCGGGTGACCTGCGATGAGTGGTCAACGATGATATAGTTCCAGCCTCTCCTTTTCAACTAGTTGGGGATAAGGGTTAGAAAGTGGACACATCTAGATCTAGGAATGTGGAGTGAAAACATATTTTCTTGGCATGTTTTACATGATCACCATGAGAACAATATTGTTAGATTTGTAAATGCGGAAAACATAATTCACATATGATAATTAATAATCACACACATAGAAACATAAGGATTTTATGTGGTTCACCCAAACATTGGGCTACGTCCACAAAGCATAGGGATTAGTTGTTTTATTATCCTCTACAGGCTTACATGTATTTATATACATTTACAAGAAATTGATTATTAAATAAAATCCCTATCCATATTGTATATTTGGTTGTAACCAACGCAGAATAATAAGATCCAAATCTATCATTGAAGAAATTTGTTGTCACCAAATCCCAACAATATCCACATTGACAACAATTAACATGATACCTTGCTCCCTCCTTTTGTTCATCACCTTTTCTGCAAGCCAAGAGAAGCCAAGCACCACTGCAGATTCTCTAATAAAACCGGTTCCATGATCTCACCTGTGTGACTTGCACGAGTTTGCATTTCATGAAGGGTCACTCCACCTCCAACATGTCTTTCACAACTATGTTGTGAGACATATTTAGTGATAAATATCCTCCTATCCAAAACACCTATAAAATATACATTAAAATTATCATAGACCCTCTTAGTGTAACCATTATAGGTGAAATTATCATAGACCCTCTTAGTGTAACCATTATAGGTGACATTTGTGTTTCTCAAACGCTGAAGCACCCATTTCACCGCAACACCTGAATTTGTCACGTATCTAAAAACATCATTAGCATGTGAAATATCTGGTTTTAACTCATTCATCACATACAACATACCTCCTACTGAACTTACACGAGACATAACATTTTCTTTTTTATAGACAAGCCCTATGCTTGAAGAAAACTTATAATGGAAAGCAAGAAGGATAAAGATTGGTTTTACAATGTTCATACTAAACTCCAACCACAACCTACCATTACCATCTTTGTGTACTTCCATGTCCATAATTTGTTTTGCTGCTGCTTGATCCCTCATCTGAATCATCGTGTCCACCTGAGTCATTTTCTTACTGATTTTATCCATGCTTCGGCTTGCATCGAGCATATCATCAACAAATAACATCAAGTTTGTGAATGTACTATAAACTGTATAGTCATTCCTACCCTTTGAAAAATTCCGACTCACTATGAAGGATTCAAACCTCTTGTTTATTTTTCTTGGTACCAATAGGCCATTCAATGAATTATCTAGCAAGAAAACAAATTTACTATTGCAATCTTGAATCAACACTTTTGGTTGTTCCATACATATCATATCTCTGTCAATGATGACCTTGTCAGAAGTAGGATCCCACAGACAACATCCTTATATACCATCATCATAACTTGCAGAGACATAAAACAAGCAGGAATTCAGAAACAAAGATTTTAAGTCTAGAACTGATTTACCAACCTAGAATTATTTATTTTTATTATGACCTTGATGTTTTTTCCATAAAAAAGAATATACATATGTCACTTCATATTCTACTTTAGTACTCCCTTCCATTTTATAAAGGTTATCAACCTTTGTTTCCTTCATCACTACTAAACTGTCTTTCGACACTGTGAGTGCTCCACCTTGACCTGTATACTTATATCCAAAAGAATCCAACACTTCCAATGAAATAAAATTTGATTTAAGCTTAGGTACATATCTAACATTTGTTAATTCTCTAACAATACCATCGAACATCCTGATTCTAATACTGCCAACCCTAACAGTTTTACAAGGAATACCATTCCCGATAAACACTACACCCTCATCAACATGTGTGAGCACAATTTCTATGTGAGCACATGTGGTGGGAGGCACCTGAATTTAACTTCCATTCTTCTTGATATTGTAAATTACTAGAAACTTATAAAACTTGATCATTCATACTTAAATTTGGCACAGCCAAATTTTCTTCCTTCGTAGAGTTTTCCTCAGATTCCTTTCTCTTCCAACAATCTTTCTTGAGATGTTTTGTTTTGCCACAGTACCATCATTTTGATTTACCCTTTCTATTTATTGAATTAGATCGAGAAAAACTTCTCTCATTCTGCTCTTTAGTTCGACCTATGATTAGCATCACCTCTGAAGTTGAGGTTTCTTGACTAGATTTTCTCCTCATCTCCTCAGCCAACAAAACTCCCACAACAAAGTCATAATCTAAAACATCTGTTGAGCTAAAACTAATAGAGGTGACTAGATTATTCCAAGACTCAGGCAACAAAGACAATAGTGTAATAGTCTTATCCTCATCTTCGAATTTAGCTTCCATACTAGTCAATTGAACTATAAGGGCATTGAAGGTATCTAAATGGTCAACAACTTTTGTACCTTATTTCATCCCCAAACTGTACAACTGTCTCTTCCAGTAGATTATGCTCATCAAGGACTTCATCATATAGACTTTCCAACTTGCTCCATAAGCCTGATGTTGTATCCTCTCCTACGATATTCAACAAAACATCATCCGCCAGACATAAACAAATGGTACTAAGAGCTTTTGCATCCAGATCTTCCCATTCTCATTTTGTCATGGGTGTTGGTTTCTTTGACTAGCTTGCCAATGCTTTTTGCAACCCTTGTTGCACGAGTAAATCTTGCATCTTGAGTTTCAAGAGTTCAAATTTGTTTTCAATTTCAAACTTCGAACTCTACATCTTAGCCATTAGCACAAAAATCTCCTAATGTCCAATGCTTATAAAATCTTTTTAAATGTGGATGAATAATAAATAATGTTAAATGTGGATCCTTAATAATAAAGTTAAAGGTTAACCACAAAAGGTTTAAAATAGTAAAAATATATATAGTTTCCATAAAACCATTTTAATTTACTTTATACCTTAAACTTTTCATAGATTCAGCCAAGTGACTCTTTAATTAAAAACACTTTTTACTTTAATTAACTCCTCCACCTTTACTTTTCCAAAGAACCATACCTTCAAAATTTCCAAGAAGAAGATCATGGGCATTTGTTTAAGAGGAGTGGTGCATCTAGGCTACCATTGGAGTGAAGAAATCTTGAAAGATCTATGCATTGTTCCTCATACTCAACCACAATGATTTTAGTATTTGTGCATGAGCGATGTAGAAATCGACGCAACCTTTGAGAGGAGGGACCTTCGTCGATGTAGAGATCTACGCACCTCACACAGATGTTGTTGTTGCTCTGAAATTTGGCGCCCTTGACACCTCTCCTCTAATCAACCTCTTATACCACTTGTTAGAATTGTAAATGCGGAAAACACAATTCACATATGATAATTAACAATCACACATAGAAACACAGGGATTTGAGGTGGTTCAAAGCTGTCTTATTATTCATATCAAGGAGATTACAGTAGACTTGCAAGTTCTCAGTGCAAGAAATTGATTATTAAATGCAATCCCTATCCATATTCTAACTTGGTCTATTTAGTTGTAACCAAAGCAGAATAATAGGATCCAAATCTATCATTGAAAGAACTAGTTGTCACCAAATCCCAAGAGAGATTCCTCACATTTTGTTGTTTTCTCAAAACAATGAGTCCATAGCCACTTTTTTGAAGAAACTAGAAACATAAGCAAATTGTGGATAAACAGTCTGTTTAGGAAGTAGAACTGAATGGAGAACCATGGTACACTGTGTATTACCCGTTCTTCAGTCTGCCAGCTGAGCACTGCTAGAAGCATTGTACAATACACGTTTTAGGTACTGTCCTTTCTCAGAAGCCTTCTTAAGAATTTTCATGCATACATTCTTCAACCAAGAAGAGTGAATCGTAAGCTATTAATATAATTTTTTCTTTACTTTATCTTTTCAGACATTCAATAGATATACATGTCTGTGCTTCTAGTAAATTTATAAATCTTCAGTATTCTAGAAAATTACAAAACAACGAATTATGGATTAACACAACAGGTTATTCATTTTGTTGAATAAATTTAAAATCCAGCTGAACAAACGAACGAATTACTTAATAGCACACCTAAAACCCAGATGGTTGTTCATTGTGCCTTTTTTACCTGCCGTACCAAAATGCAAGATATCTAAACCTTTGCTTACAAAAGAGGACTTCAACAGCTCCGACTTTGCAAGAAGAGGAGCAAGGGTTGTAAATGCCTGGTTCAATATCGATAAAACACCATCCCTCCATCCTGTAGGAATTCTTCACCTTGGCCCCGCAGCTACCATTTAACCATGTATGCAACATCAGAATGTTAGCGTTCCACTGACTCACTCGTATATTGAAGGATTATTTTCATATGTAAAATATTGCACTGAATTAATTACCATATCAATTTCATCTGTGTTACTCCCTGCCATTGATTTCCAAGCTCTTCATCTGTGTCAATAACTTGATATCCTCAAACTCAGATTTGGAATAGCCTCCTTCTCAGCAGGTTGGTTGTATTTAAATCGCACCGACGCATCACATCCCTGAAACCATTTTCATTTACCAAATTCTTTGCATGCGAGATTGATGGCCCATGTGGCAGAAACGCATATGCGGATATACAATAACGCTTTGATTAAGGGACAAAAATCGAAACGGCTCTAAATTGGTCTGGTTACAACGTCGGGGCAAAAATCGAAACGGCAATAACGCTTTGATTAAAGGGCAAAAATCGAAACGGCACCAAATGTAAATGGTCTGGTTGGTTACAGCCGCGTAGGGTTAGTAAAAACTCCCACGCGCAGTTATGAAATACTCCGCGCGCAGTGATTGCTGTTAATAACTTGATCGGTTATTTAGTATACTAATCACGTTAATGACTTTAAGATGAAGTTGAAGTATAAAATGTTGTAATGAAATGTTTAACTCTACCTTTGGAGTAACTATGAAATGACGCTACATTATGTAAATGGTTGATGGTAATAATACCCAATGTGACATCTATAACCTTTGAATGGTTGATCTTGCAGAGTTTGTCTCTAAATCAAGATGGTAATCCTTTTCCTAAAAACCGAAGCAGTCTAAATCAAGATGGTAATCATTTTCCTAAAAACAGAAGCAAGCATGTTGGTGAGGATGTGTATATTCCAAGCATGCAATATATTACTTATTATGTTGGTGAGGATGAGTTTGTCTCTAAATCAAGATGGTAATTCTTTTTCCAAAAACAGAAGTTCCAAGCATGCAATATATTACTTATTATGTTGATGAGGATGTGTATTATTGGAGGACATATTACTTATGGGGAATATTTGTAAGAGAAGGAGATTACATGAGAGCTAAACTTGTGCCATATATGTGATAACATATTCAGAAATATACTCATTTTGGGAGTGTAAAAATTAGATATGGCTTTTGTGGTTGTTACATGACTTTTTTAAATATGTATGTATGAGAATTTGAAATTGACTTTTTGACAATGGTGACTTTATCAAATATAAAGATTTTTAACAATTTGTTATTGTGATATTTATTCTTCAACTTATTTTTATATGAATAATTTTATAAATTAATAATATAATACACTTTAAATTTTGAATTTTTAAGTCTCCCATTCTAAAACAATGCGCACATACATCACTTATTTGGTATTATTAATGATACATTATTCTACACTATTAATTGAACGGTGGAGTGTTGGGATACATCTATTTGGCATTTAATCCAAATATGACATTATAGCAACATTAAGATCAACTCTTATATGAATAATTTTATAAATTAATAATATAATATATTTTAAATTTTGAACTTTTAAGTTTCCCATTCTAAAATAATGTTCAAATATATCACTTATTTGGTATTATTAGTGATGTATCTTTAATTCTGTTAATGAGAGCATATCAACTTCTTCGAGGGATTTGACTAGTTTTTAAGGTCATGGTCAATTTTTAAGGTCATGATCAATCCGTTCCCAAGGGATTTGAACTTGTAATCTATTAGGAGGAAACATATGTTCTTAACTATTAAGCCTACTAAAGATCAAGATGTATATTGTCATAATCTTTTAAAATATTATTAAAAACAAAAATTGAATAATGTTAAGAGTTATAATTCATTTAGAAAATTTAAATACAAATTTTAAATAAATAAATCTTTAAACAATGTTGTAATAATCATTTAAAATATTATTAAAAGGAAAAATTCAATAATATTAGGAGTTATAGTCCATTTAAAAGAAAATTGAGGTTTGAAAGTGTCATTCTTGAATAATAGAGTCATCATTTTACTAAATATGTAAATATTGCATATGAAAACTCATAAATTATGAAATTAAGATATGAAATTCAAATTTAATTTGTGTTTACTAAATATGTAAATAGAAAACTCATAAATTATAAAATTAAGATATGAAATTCAAATTCAATCTGTGTATCAAAATTAATTAAACTTATTGATAGTGTTATTTGCAAACTAATATATTTTAAAATTGCTTAAAATATGTCTTATTTATTTTTTATTTATTTTTTATCTTTTGTTTGGTAATTTTATTGTAAAATTAAGATATGAAATTCAAAATTACTTTTGTATCAAAATTAATTAAATTTATTAATAGTGTTATTTGCAAAATGATGTATTTTAAAACTAATTACTTAAAATATGTCTTATTTAATTTTTATTTATTCATTATTTTTTGTTTGATAATATATATATATATATATATATATATATATATATATATATAATCATTTATTTAAATACAATATTTTTCCTCTTATGTATAAAAATGTAGGGAAATGACTAATTATGCTATGTTTATAAGTAAACAATTATGTTATTTTTTCTTGAAAAGAGATTTGTAAACTAGTGTTCTTTTTAATCAATAATTGTTTATGTTACTTATTATTGAAAAATGAAATTTGCAAACTAGTGTTATTTTTAATCAATAATAATTATTGTAATTTCTACTTTGGTAAATAGTTTGATTCTTGGATAAAGCCACGGAAATAGTGTTCTATGAGCCTTAAATCACGGTCCACTTTCAAAGTTACCATATGATAATATGTTATTATCTTTATATGTTAAGGGTAAAGGGATAGTTATAAGATGATGTGAAATTACCATGATATGCTATTAAGTTTCTATGTTAAGGGTAATGTGATCGAGCCAAGTCCATGTATTTATTTATAGACTAGACCATAAGGTTTTTGTATTACCATGCGAGAATATGCTATTAAGTTTCTATGTTAAGGGCAATGTGATAGTGTCAAGTCCATGTATTTTCTAGACTTCTATGTATTTTCTAGACCATAGGGTTTTGATATTGGTAGGTATTATTATTTAGTTAATTGAAACAAATTTATGATTTTTTTTTTTTTTAAATGAAAAGTATAGTAGGAATTGAATTTTATAGTAAAAAAAGATAGAGAAAAACAAGTTACATTTGGAAGTAATTATGATATCAAAAATACCACAACTTGTTTATAGATTTAGAAAGTTATTTGTGCAGCTTGAGTGGGTCTAATGGTTAAGAAAATGTATTTTCTCCTTGGAGAACACATGTTCAAAACCAAAGGGAGTAGAATATGTGCATGTTTCAGTTCTTAAATGAGTATATTATGTGGCACTCTCACTCTCCCTTTTAGGCTACATAGTGGGATGTATTATATTCCCCAAGAGGATCCCAATGCCTAAAATCTTATGTCAATTGGGTTTAGATTGGGTGGTTTACATTTATCTTGGTGGGTTAGATTGAGTGGATGATTGTTTTGAAATATATTATATTCCCCAAGAGGATCCCAATGCCTAAAATTTTATGTCAATTGGGTTTAGCTTAGGTGGTTTACATTTATTTTGGTGGGTTAGATTGAGTGGATGATTGTTTTGAATTACAAGAAGAAGGTTATGGGGTGAAGTCCTTGGGTTGGTTTTCTCTATATATATATTATTAGGCCTCACTCAATGTCCATGTTGGGTTATGTTGTCAAAAATGCAACCAAAAAAGTATCCTCTAAATGAGATGTGTATTACATTGAAAAAAAATTAGAAAGCTATTTGGGAAATAGTTGATAAAATATGAAACAAGGTTGTGAAAAATAAATAAAAATTTAGCAAGAGAAATAACTAAATATTGAATACGTCAAAGAGGTTCAAATTACCAACACATTTGTAATAATTAAGTTGTTGAGATTGGTCCTTGGGAACCTAATATACCATAATACTTAGTTGGGAAAATAGTGCTAACTCAATAGATGATGCAATAGAGGTTGACACCTATTTTCGAGATTTCAGGGACATAATTCAGGTGAATAGAGAAAAATGTTGCTAAATTAGTAAATTGAAGGTATTAAGGAATCTAAACCCTCGCTCCAAGGAGGAAAGGATATTGAAGGATAAATGTAGTTTGGACATGTTGAAAGGGACTAGGTAATAGAGAGTCAATTCTACTGCGATATAACGAATAACCATACACTATTTAAATCCATCATTGGCCTCGAGATGCAACTATAAAATGTAGAGATGAACAAATGGAATTATGTTGGTTAGTTAGTGAGTCATTTGGTGTATTGAGGTAGCTATGTTGAGCTACTGTTGTCGTTAATATTTTCCTTGGTTGGGTCTATATTAGAGTTTTTTTTTCTTGTAAGAATTTTATATTCTACTATGTAGGTTGTTGAGAAAGGAATCTGAATTTTTTTCCTTTACCAAATATTGTATTTGGTTTTGATAGAAATAATTGGAATCATGGCATCCCTTCAAGTCTATTTTCTTTTCTAATTTATATGAATGATGTTTATTCATGATTAGATGTAATTTATGATGTTTATGATTAATCTTTCAAGAACCATATATATTATGTCTCATCAAACTATGGTAGTTGAATGTGATAGAAATAGAGAACATGTAACGATGTTTCAGTTATTAATTAGAATTACTATCAGATGATTTTGAGTAATGCCCTCATTTTTTGTATAATTCTTTGTGTTATACCAATGCCCTTGCAATACCCCTTAGGTAATGATTTCCTTATAACCAAGGGATTGATATGTCACCTCTAGGTTAAAACACCTATGTTGGACACCTAATTGAACCTTGGGTTTTCATTTTGAACAATCAATTTTCAGATCAATTTTACAAGGATTTGATTGCCGAGGATGAATTTTTTATGCCCTTAAATTTTTATGATATTTTATGTAGTTGTGAATGAAATAAAAACATATGTAATAAATTCCTTAAAACATAGATTTCATATCCTTCCTTTCCAACATATATATGTGCATTTCACTTTTAGGTGTCAGGGTCTACTAAATCCATATGTTGTGAGGGTTAGATTGAGACCACCGAACATGGATTAGATGGAAATAATAACTATTCCCAATTGACACTCCCTCCATATCTAGGAACGTGTGTTTGAGAAACACCAAATAATGTTTTCAAAGGATTGAAATCATTTTACTTTTGTGGTGCAATGTTTGGCCTGTAGTTGGAATCTAATGTTGGTGTAATTGATTCACAAACTCTTCTCATATTAGAAATCAAATTTATGAGTTTAGTTGATGATATAACATACCCATATTCCTCCCTTGTCCATCAAGACACTCAATTAAAAGTTAATTTCCTTTACTAACCACCTATTAGGATAAATTTTAACTTTAAAAACACTATCAGCTAGAATTCATTTGTAGATAAAACAAACATTTCATATTTTGAATTCATGGAATACCCATTGAATTAATGATGCAAGAGCATCACTCAAACTCATCACGTTCTAGTTGTCTATCACGTTGGTGCACATTCAAAGGATGGGAGAGGTGCCAACACTCTCGTTTTTCCCGAAGAAATTTAAATGTGATTAAGGAAATTTAATGATGTTAGGATGGAAGAGCCAAGCCCTACTTTTGCACAAGTTGTAGATGAAGTAGCCTTAACTGGTTGACGGTAGGAAGGATCTAGACCCGATTTGGGATAGATTCCCACTCATTGTAATCTACCCCATTAGATAATCATTTTGAATCATGATTAGACACCACTAGGGTAGCTTGGAGGGAAAGCTCGTCGAGCTCCTACTATATAAATATTTGTATTGTATGCCCAGTAGAGGTTGTTGATAGAGGCAGTTGAAGATCGATGAAAAATAATTGTAAGCCAAGAGGAGAGTTGAGAGTCGAGACTCAGTTACAGTCTGGATTCCTACACTATAATTGACATTATGTCATTAATATAATAGAATAGGTTTCACTGTTTGTAATTTCCTATGTGATGGAAGTTATTGATGAATGTCATTTGTGTTTATTGGTATGTTTATGTTGTAGATGTGTATGTTAGATTTGATCTGCAGGGATAGAGATATAGCCATCTATCTGTGAGTTCACTAAATTAGTTTTGGGTTCTTTAAGTTAAACTTAAGGAGTGCGTGACAGATTGTCGAGACTCTGTGAGCCAACTTAAGGAGTGAGTGTTTGAACTCTTTCGAATAAGAGGAGAACGTGCCAGGAGGGAACACCGGAATAATTCATAGACTCATAAGAGAACCTCAAGGTTTTTGAATACCTTGGAGGAAGGTCTGTGCACGAGGAAGCGTAGAACATAATTACTGAATATTTTGTGGAGTTCTTCCAGGAGGGCATTGAGTAGGTGCGAGTGAACATAGGACCAACACATTGTAGATTGTTGGAGGAATTGAGGAAAAACATAGAGTTGTTGAATACTCTGAGGGAAGAATTCTCTGCAAGTGTGCATTGAGCAGGAGTCAGGACTTGCCTTGGAAAACTTGAAGGATTCCAGGAATTCATAAGTAAGACTTGTGCAAGGAGTGCACTAGGCCAACACTTAGATAAGTGTTGCGAGAATCTTTTTGAAGGCTTAATCGAGTGCGAGAAGTGTGCCTAAGGCCAAGTAATTTCATCTTACCATATCAGGAGAAAGGGGATCGAGTTTCCAGAAGGGCACCAGAGGGTCCATAGAAGGACATAGAAGGGAAGAGAACCTTCAAGATTCAAGGTTTGAGCAAGTAAATCTCATAAGGAATTAATCTTGTCGTGCAGAGAGTTCTAGCAAGGAGTGCATAGAGGCCGAGAGAATTTTAGGTCTTGGACAATGAAAAAAGTGTTAAGTCTGCATAGGAGGGAGGACTTGTCGAAGTCTCGGGGTCAAGTAAATACGCCCATCATCAGGAGAGGATAGGTGGAGAAAGATCAAAATATTTGGGAGTTAGAGATCTGAAGGAGTTTCCAAGAGAAAAGGGAAAATTTTATGAAGTCATGGAGAGAGGGGTGAATCCAGACCGTTGGATCTAGAAGGGACACATGGAGGAGACCCACAAAACTTGGAGAAGTGGTGCTCTGAAATAAATCAGAGGAGAGAAAAGTGGAAAGACTCACGAAGGCCAGAGTCCAAATTAGATCACAGTCGTGGATCTAAAGAAGTAATGAGGATTGTTGATCCTTGCATCATTCATGTTCATCGATTCAGATTTCGGGGAAATAGGAGTTTCTTGTTGTGAAAAGGTCGAAGCCCGAAGCCGAAGCTCCTTTCAGGTTTTATCAAAGGGGCCTAGCATGGAGAACTAGTGTAATCATCAAATTTCTTCAAAGAGGCCAAGAAGAGGGCCACGGGGTTGATAGGAACTACACTTTGGGGAAAGAGGGACCTCTAAAAATTGTGTTGGGTTAGAACAAGGAACTGAAGAGTCGATCTGACTCAAGTGATTGAACGATCCTGGACTGGGAGGTTGAGTATCCATAGAGGGTTTGCATCAAGTGGTATTAGAGATTAACAAGATTGATTTATGTAGGCAAAGGAGATAGAGAAGTAGGATGATATCATCAATATGGTATCAGAGCCAACAAATAATTGGTTTTTGTAGACAAGAGAGACAGATTGTTATGCTCTGTGGAAAGTGTTGCAAGGTTTGCAATAGATGGTAGATAGCTAGGTGGGTTGCAGGTGAAAACATATGGTTGTTGAATTCCATAAGCACAGTCGAAGGGAGGACTACCATCAGAAGAGAACATCAAAAATAGACAAGGATCTCAATGAAATATGAGTAGATATGGAGAAGCTAGCATTGAATATGCAACAAGAGGTAAAGGTATCTTGGAGATATGAGTGGCCTTTGAAGAGGAAAGTTGAGTGGCCTGTTCAAAGGTTATTGGCTAGAAGGAAACAAGAGGTGTTAAAAAGGTGGTTGAGGCATGTTGAGAACCTTAGTGATGAGGGAAAGAGATATGGAAGAGGTCTTGTAGATTTCTAGGTGGGCAATGAGAACAGATCGATTGATCTCATAAACTACTAGGAGGGCAGAGCAAACATCCCAATTTTCCAGGTGGGAAAGGGAGAAGAAATGAGCTCAGATGAGATTTCATGTCAGCAAGGGGTGTTAACATATGGAAAGGAGGTGGAAGAAAGGCCTCATCCATATGAATATTCATGTAGATATGCAAGCCACGTGAATGAAGACTATGAAAAGTTAATACTTCCACCGATGAGGAGAAAGATCAGGGGAGCATTCTAATCATTGGAGGAATCAAGATATTCCTTCCAAGAAACCAAAGAGAGGCTAGCATGTATGTTGCAGATACAATAGTGGAAGAACAACAAGTTGAGACCATCATGGAGGAGAAGGAGTAGATACTGAAGTCTGCCCCAATGAAAAAGGAGGAGAACCCAATTGAGTCACTCAGTTAGTGGGATATGTAGTTGAAGATGATGGAGGATTGGTTGTATAGTCTGCAACCAGAAGTTGGTTGCCAGGAGATAGCCATGCTAGAGGATATGTGGCACCATGAGGAGAAACTAGAGGAGGATGGAATCGAACCAACACAAGAGGAACTGAAAGGTGTTAGTCTGTCAGAGGCGATAACTGAGTATCAGCTCAATACAGATCTTGCAGAGTTGAAGTATGCAACAGAGTGGCCAGTCAGTGTCATAGGAGATGAAGGTATGATGGGGGACCATATTGGTTTACTCGTCAACCAACATGAGGAGTTGCAGCCGAGTAGAATTCATAAGAAAATCCATCCATAAGAGAAACTAGAAGAATTCATAGAGGAGATAAGGAGGCTGATGGTGAAGTCATCGAAATAAGTTATCAGAAAAGGGAAGTTGAACAGAAGAGAACCAACATGAATAGAAGGGAAACAACATTAGAAAAATCAGTAAAGCAGAGGAGTAGGAGGGCATCTCCAGGGGAAAGTTTTGGGATTCAGGAGGATTTCAACAGAGACGGGAATCTCATGAGTAGGAGCTCATGAATTTTTAGAAGAAGTGGAGTATGATGCAAGAGCATTGGTCCACATCATCATGCACCATTTGTCTATCACGTTGGTGTGCATTCAAAGGATGGGAGAGGTGCCAACACTCTTGTTTTGCTCGCAGAAATTTAAATTTGATTAAGGCAATTGAATGTTGTCGGGATGGAAGAGCCAAGTCATGCTTTCGTAGAAGTTGTAGATGAGGTCGCCTTAATTGGTTGATGGTAGGAATGATCTAGAACTAATTCAGGATAGATTCCCATTCATTGTAATCTTCCTCATTAGATAGGCATTTTGAATGGTGATTAGACACCACTAGGGTAGCTTGGAGGGGAATCTCGTCGAGCCCCTCTTGTACAAATATTTGTATTGTATGCCCAGTAGAGGTTGTTGATAGAGGCGACTGAATATCAATGAAAAATCATTGTAATCTAAGATGAGATTTGAGAGTTGATATTTAGTTGTAGTGCAAGCTCCTACACTGTAAATTGACATTCTATCATTATATAACAAAAAATATTTCATTGTTTGTAATTTCATGTGTGATGGATGTTATTGATGAATGTCATTTGTGTTTATTGGTATGTTTATGTTGTTGATGTGTATGTTATATTTCATCTATATGGATATATATATATAACCCTCTATCTGTGACTTCACTGAATTTGTTCTGGGTTCTTTAGGGTAAACACAGGGAGTGCGCGACAGAGTGTCGAGACTCTGTGAGCCAATGCAAGGAGTGTGTTCCTGAACTATTTTGATTCAGAGGATAATGTGTCAGGAGGGAACACTGGAATAATTCACATACTCATAAGAGAACCTCAAGGTTGTTGAATACCTTGGAGAAAAATCTGCGTAGGAGGAAGAGTAGAACATAATTACTAAAGTTATTTGGATTTATTCTAGGAGGGCATTGAGTAGGCATGAGTGCGCACAGAACCAACACATTATGGAGTGTTGGAGGAATTGAGGAAAAACATAGAGTTGTTGAATACTCTAAGGGAAGGAAGCTCTGCAAGTGTGCATTGAGTGGGAGGCACACATTGCCTTGGAAAACCTGAAGGATTTCAGGAATTTAGAACTAATACATGTGCAAGGAGTGCACCAGGCCAACACTTAGATACATTTTGCAAGAAGCATCTAGAAGGCTTAATCAAGCACAAGAAGTGCACCTAAGTCTAAGTAAGTTTGTCTTACAAGCTCAGGAGAAAGGGCATCGAGTTTCCAGGAGGGCATGAGAGGGTTCATAGAAGGACACAGAAGGGCTGAGAACCTTCAATATTCAAGGTTTGAGAAAGTAAAGCTTAGAAGTAATTAGTGTTGTCGCACACAGAGTTCTTGCAAGGAGTTTAGAGAGGCCGAGATAATTTGAGGTCTCGGACAACACGAAAAGTGTTAATTCTGCAAAGGAGGGAGGACTTGTCAAAGTCCCAAAGTCAAGTAAATCCACCCATCATAAAGAGAGGAAAGGTGGAAAAATATCAGAAGATCCGTTAGTTAGAGATTTAGAGGAATTTCCATGAGAAAAGGGAAAATTTCGCGAACTCGCAGAGAGCAGAGTGAATCTAGGTCGTTGGATCTAGAAGGGACATGTGGAGGAGACCCATGCAATTCAGAGAAGTGGTTCTCTTGAAGAAATCATAGGAGATAAAAGCAGAAAGACTCCTGAAGGCCGAAGTCCGAAGTAGATCACATTCATGGATATAAAGAAGTGACGGGGATCGTTGATCCTCACATCATTCGTGTTCACTGATTCATAGTTCAGGGAAATAGGAGTTGGATGTTTTGAAAAGGCCGAAGCCCGAATTCGAAGAACCTTTCAGGGTTTAGACCGAGGACAGAGTTCTAGGTCATATGGTTAAAGGGGCCTATCACGGAGAACTAGTGTCGCCATCAACTTTCTTCAAAGAGGCCAAGAAGAGGGCCGCAGGGTTGATAGGACCTGCACTTTCGGGAAAGAGGGACCTGTGAAAATTGTGTTGGGTTCCATCAAGGAATTGAAGATTTTATCCGACTCAAGCAATTGAACGATATTAGACAAGGAGTTTGAGTAGCCCCAAAGGGTTTTCATCAGTTAAATCCATCACATGTCATATTGCAAACAAAAATTATTCCACACAAAGACAAATATGAAGACTTACCTATAATTTAATTCATGTCCACTAGCAAACTATTAAGTTATTCAATACCAAACCATAAGAATTGAATATGGATTCCACCCCTAGTATAGACCTTGATATGACTAGTGGTAGGGAACTTTTACAAGGGTCTAATCCCACTCAACAATACCCATTTCCCATGAAAAATTCCAATATACTAACTATTATTCACACTCGTCCCTTATCCAATAGATAACCATTCATGGAAATCTTAACCATTTACACACACATTATGAGAATATATTCCATTTTGATTATCAATCGTCCATTGAGATCTATTTCCATTCTAGTGCATGCAAAATGACGTCAAACTATTGGTTTCCTTTTGTAAAAACTTCAAAAGAGAAACAAATCACTCAAAATATCAATGAGAAGCACTAACAATATTCTAGGTTTGATGGTGTTTTCTTTGTCATTGGAGGCATTCTAGAACAATTTTAACTTCAAAATCATCCCATTTAGTCTCATATTTTCAATGAAAATTCCCCCACCTCCATGTGTTATTTCCAACATAATTCCATGTGTTTCTCTTTATCATTGTAGGAATAACAACTATGAAAACTACAAGATTCATACAAATTATTCCATGAATAAGAAGGTGAAAATTCCTTCTGAGTAATGGATAAGTGATCTATGAACAATAGTGAATAATTCATTTTCACCTAAGGCATACATTCTATGAATGGGGAATACTCCTTTCCCATGAAGAATGGGGAAACATCAAAAGGAAAATCAAGTCAAATACTGACATGAAAATCTATAAATAAGATGGGAAAAACTATGTACCCCACAAAGGATAGGTGTTAAGTTAAAGAATCCACACACATCGTTTCCTCTTTATCCTTTGTCAAATCATAGTCCCCTTGTTAATTCCTCAAGATTTTATTTTTTTTGGATATTACATTATTATTTATCTTATTTTATTCATGTTTTTACATACTTAAGCACACCATGGAAAACATAACAACCATACCATGTTCCTATATTATTACCAACACTCATATGTATTCACTATTCGAGCCTTGACCTTCAATTCCACACTAAAAATAATTACAATGTATTTCATATTGTTTACACTTAGGGTCATTATACTTAGACCAATTGGATTCAGTCCCATAACATAAGCAACATCATATAAATAATACATGATTTAATGTATTATATTGCAAGGGTTAAACCAATATATAACATTTTGAACCCCTCTTGAATAACACCATGCTTGCTAAAAATTTCTTTCTAGGAATGATACCATGTGACGTAAATGCGCCACCCAAGCACATCTGCTCCCACCAGGACCTTCTGTTCCTTCAGCCCAAAGAGTTGAAATACTCTTCAAATCCCTTATCAGGACCTTCCTGCACCCACATAATGCTCTCCTTATGATCTCCCTTTCTCCTATCGGGAAATCGGGCTTCACGTGATCGCGAGTCCTACCCTCACGAGATCCGGTATCACAAATCCCCGAACTCCGATGAAATATCCACCACGTGTTCCTTGCTTCTATCGGGAATATCCTCCATCGGGAAATTGTCCTTTATGAGGTCGTAAACAACTTGCCTCGCTAATCCCCGATTCCCTATCCCCAATGCTCCCTCCGATTAGCTCCTTCGCATGTGACCTGTTGGTCCACAAGACCACAGGCCTTTCCTCTATCAAAGTTTTAGACTTTGGGAATTTTAAATGCGTAAAACTTACGCTCTTGGGATCTCCGATTCTCCGATCCCCGATGCCACCTGGCTCTGTCTCCCCACCAGGGTTGACCTGTCGACACCTGTCCCCAGAGGTGATTGGGAAATCGCATATCGGGATATCGCTATTCCCATTGTACAAATTCACAGACCCTTCCAAGTCCCGAACTCTGATATACGATGACACATGTCCTCCATTGAATGCTATGAATGTGGTACTGTCGCATTTTGGGATTTCATGACTCCTCCTGTTGTGAGTTTCTTGTCACCGAGAATCCTGAAATGTCGAACCCCGATACACGTGCGAGCTCTCTCCTCCACGTCACCACTTCCTCTCTCCTCTATCGGGTATCGCGAAATCGTGATTTCTAATGCAGTGATTCCGTTGTATGCGGAAACCCTGAAATGCCAAACCCCAATTCCTTCAGATCCTCGGACACGTGTCCCTCAAATCGAATGGCTCCGACCGTATCGAGAAATCGTGAATAGCGATTTCAATTGGCAAGTGTTTTACGACTCCAAAAATCCCGATATCCCGAACTCCAAACTATCCGGGATCTCTCTCCACGTGTCCCTGTAGAGATCTATGGCTGAGATCCCTTCTCGGGATTTCGGGACCTATGAGGTCTCGATTCTCTTGTTCAGTGAAACCCCAATGGATCTAACGTCCTGATGATACCTCTGGGTTCCTCCTAGGTTCGCTACTCCTTAGGGATTAACCCCGTGCAACTCTCTAAGATCTAACGACTGATGGGATTTCGCATTTTTCCTCTGTGAATCCTAACCATCAATTCCTCCTCCTTGCAAATCTCTTGGAAAAACTAAGTATCCCTTCTCAGAACTTGTCTCTAGTGCCTGCGCCTACAACTCCTGCTCGAACCTTCCTCTGCGCAAACTTTTGTGCTCTACCTCAACGATGTCACGAAGGTACTAAACCTCCTGAGCTTTTCCACTCTGATTCTTTCAGAGGAATTTGCACACACTCCTTGCGCTCAACCCTGTAAACACTTTAAGTGTTCGAACTTCTTCGACTCTACGCAACTCCTGCAGCAGCAGTCTTCGATCTCCTTTCTTCTCAGATTCCCAATTGAGAATTCCTCTTCAGCCTGCGCACTCCTTGCACGGCTCCAACAACCCACTTCCACTTCTGGGTGAATGAGAACAAAAGTTAAACTACTGAGCCTTCATCAACGCACTCCTTGTGGATGAATTTGACTGCACACCTTGCAGTAATCTCCTGGCTCAGATAGAGAAACAATTGAACCTCACTCTCTCTCCCTTTCAGACTTCAATTGAAACATGAAGTCACATGCACAGCATATACAAAGAAAATGCATAACCAGAAAACAAACATTCATGAGCACAACATCAACACACAGAGAAAACAACACAAACCATGAGTTTGAATCTAAGCTCCCTTCTATTAATTCAAATGCATGTACATGGGTGTTCTTCATACAATATTCTCTGCTTGCTCTTCTCTTCTCCTGAATGCTTGATAATGTTACAATGATACAATGAGGGTGTCTATATCCGTTTTCCCTGTCAGACTCTAAACTATCAAATCTAGACTTAAACATCCTATCTACCAGCATTAAATCTATTAAATTCCTCCTATCTACCAAAGGACGAGAGCTTAAGGATCAATGTCCAATAAAATATACAAATGTGCCTCCATGAATGGTTCATTAAAGACTTGCTCTACAATCCCAAAGAACTTCAAAAATTTGGGTTTGTTTATCCAGTTGATCTCCACTTGATGTGTTGGCTCGCTTGATGAGTTGGTGATGCTCCTGCATCACCATGCCTTCAGTCTTGGCCACATACTCAATGGTATTCTACATTGAAAAATTTCTTCGTTGACCATATTGAACAACAATGTTCAATAATTCCTTCACTACTTTGAGATGCTTTCAAGTCCTTAGGATTTTAGCATATACCTATAACAACCATTAGATGAAAGGCTAAATATGACAACCATTTCTATTCAAAAATTACTATATTCATATTTCTTTCAAATTCATAAACACAACACATATATATTCAGAGTATGAGATATAGTATGTGTTATAACAAGATTTGCCTCACCCTATGCAATCTTGCATAGAGGTCCTTTTTCCATTTCTCTATGCAGACTTTCCATCCCTTTTTGCAAATCCTAGAGATAAAAATACATTGTTTTCCACATGTACACACCTTGACTACTATATAGCATGCGTATACGCGTGTTGCACCACTACAACCCGTGTACATTGGGATTTGTGCCCAAAAATGAAAAATGGTGTCGGGTTTCCATGTAACGACAGGAGATCAATGATCCTTGGCATTCCATATACTTGAAATTTTTTGACTCTGCCCTTTAGTTCCATTTGAAGGCTATAAATGGTCCAATTCTGAGCTATGGAAAAGAGGAGAAAAAATTCAAATTTGAGAGCAAGGCTACTCTGGAGAAATAATAAAAATTGCCTCGTAAATGTATATTGTAATTTCATAGTAAATATTCATCACTCATCATTAAGTCACATATATGATGGTAGAGATTATGTTAGGGTTTTTTTCCCTAGAAGGAAACCCTCTTTTGTGAGGGAATTGTATTGAGAATATGTGTTTGTGCATGTCTATGATTATTGTATTATGAGAGAGGAGACTCTGAGGGAAAGAAGAGGAAGTTACAGTGGGTGTGTTGTAGGTTGTATCCCTTCGTTTTGATGGACAATAAAAAGGATGGACATGAAAATTTCTTTGGTGGACATAGCCCACAATGGGTGAACCAGGTATATATGTGTCTCTATTGTATTTTGTATATTATGTGTTTTATTTCCGAATTTTTCTTATTTTATTTCTCCGTGATCCTATTTTTCTAAAAAAGGAGGAAATGGATTCCCTAGTAAATAACCAAACTTGGGACTTGGTTCAGTTTCCTGCAAGAAAAAGAGAATTACAGAATATATCGGTTTAGAGGCTGAAGGAAGATGATTGAGGAAAAAAGAGGTACAAGGCTAGACTTGTTGTAAATGGATTTGCACAAAAAAAAGGTATACATTTCAATGAAATATTTTCTCTTTTTGTTAAAATGACTTCAATTAGGACTATTTTAAGTCTTGCGGAAGAAGAAGATCTATGTCTTGAACAGTTAGATGTAAAAAAACTATTCTCAAGGGGTATTTGGAGGAATATATTTATATGCAAAAGACACAAGGATATGGGTAAAAGGAAAGGGCATTTTGGTATGCAGGTTCAAGAAGATCGTGTATGCCCTAAATCAATATCCTAGGCATTGGTAATTGAAGTTTGACAGGTTTATGACAAAACAAAGTTATAGTAGATGTCATTCTAATCACTGTATTTATTTTAAGATGATAGAAAATGGAAGTTATATTATATTTTTATTCCATGGAGATGACACATGTGTTGTAGGGTCTAACATGTAGAATATAAATGTGATAAAAAATAAATTAGATTTAATTCATTTGCGATGAAGGATTTGGGTGTTGCAAAGAAAATCCTTGGTATGAGAATAAAAAGAGACAAGAAAAATCACAAATTGGCATTCTCTTAGGGTGAGTACATAGAGAAGGTTTTGGAGAGGTTTATAATGTAGAATGAAAAACCATTTAGTACACCTTCGGCCAACAATTTCAAATTAACCAAGGAAATGTGTCGCAAGACATAAGACTAGATAGAATACATGTCTAAGGTCCCTTATTCATCAATATTTGGCATCTTGATGTATGATATGGTGTGAATAAGACTAGATATTGTACATGCAATGGGAGTTGTGAGTAGGAATTTGAACAATCTAGTTAAAGAACATTTGGAGGTAGTAAAGTGCATTCTCAGGTATTTGAGATGTATTGTTACTCATGCATTATGTTTTGGAGGTTCATACATTGTTGTACAAGGGTATGGTGATTCATATATGGTGGGTGATAAAGATACCATGAGGAACACCACATGGTATGTTTTTACTGTAGGTGGAACAATAGTAATTTGGATTTCAGAACTACAAAAGGTTGTTTCACTTTCAACAACGAAAGTAGAGTAAATTGTTGCTATAGAGGTTAGTAAAGAGATGATTTGGTTATAGAGGTTTATGGAAGAATTGAGAAAGAAGCAAGAGAATAATAGTATGTATTGTGATAGATAGAGTTACATTCATATTGCAAATAAATCAACCTTATATTCTAATACTAATAATATAAAACTCATATACCATTTCATATGATCCATTTTTGAAGATGGACAATTGAAGTTGGAAAATATACATACTAACTAGAATCCTGCAGACATGTTAACAAAGGTAGTAATCGAGGAGAAATTGAGTTCCTTCTTAGTTTCAGTTAGCCTTCAAGCATGAAGGTGAATATGTGAAATTTTTTAGGTCAAAGGTGGATCATAGTCCAACATGTACAGTAACAATGGAGTTGTTGGGATCCGTCTCCAAGTGGGAGAATGTTTGTTGTGGAGCTTGATTATCTTCCTGATTCAGAGGTCTTGTTTCAGCTGCATTTGGATCCCATTACCTGACATGGGTGTGTGTGTGGGATTTCTTCCCCACTTCTCTTGCCAGGGGGGCCGTGAGAAATTTTGGAGCACCCCCTTGGTGGGGGATTTGGTGGAAGTACCATGGTAGAGATATTTTGGGAAAAATTACCTTATATAATATTGTAATTTCGTAGTCTGTCTGACCATTCAATATAATTTCACAAACATGACGGTATAAGTTATGTTAGGGATTTTTTCCCTAGAAAGAAACACTTTTTTATGTATGAGAGAATTGTATTATTATTATTATTATTGTGTCTGTGTGAGTGAGTGGATATTGTATTGTGAGAGAAGAGACTATGAGAGAAAGAAGATGAGTTGCAATGGGTATGATGTAGGTTGTATCCCTTCATTGGTTGGATAATAATAAAGGAAGGACCTGGCAATTTCTCTAGTTGATGTATCCCACACTGGGTGAACCACACATATTTGTCTCTATTATATTCTGTATCTTTTGTGTTTTATTTCCTCATTTGTTTTATTTTATTGATTCACCATCATGTTTTTCTAACATGTCTTCCTACGTTTGTGCTCTCCCTCAAATTTTCACCCAGACATTCCTAGTATGCTTATGGTTTCTTACTACCAAATTGTGTGTTAGTTTTTCCTGTATAGCCTCTATGCACAATATCTCCTCTATACATGCACTCATACCCTTCGCATGTTTTTCCCTTCCATTTTAGAATTGACTTCCTTTGCATGCACCCATGTGCTTATGCCTTTTCTACCTGTCTCAAACTTTCTTGAGTCGTTTCCATGAAACTAGGTTGTAATTTCCCCCTCCAATTGGTGACTCATTATCCTACATGAATCCCGTAGTATATAGTCAAAAAATAAAATGGGAAATCAAAGTATCAAACCCTAAAGAGGTATTAAATAAAATAAATAATAATATTTTAATCAAGTGAGGGTTTGATTTGGTCAAGAAGGAAGATATAGAAGAGTTAGAGGAGAAGAATAAATAGAAGGGGATCCTACCACTTTGGTCATTATGATTTGATATGTATGGATTTTTCTTGTGGCCATCGTTTTCATTATGGTTTTGGGCAAAACCCTTCCACTGCAAGTTTAGTTTTGGTGGTGCAATACCCACCCTATATAGACAAAGGAGACTTCATTTGGAGTCTTTGTCTTGTATTATTTTCTAAAGATATTTCAATATACTAGAGCAGAGCAGTGAGAGGATTTGAGAGCCTCGATTTGTATGTTGGTATCATTCTAGGTTTCCTTGTGTGTTTTGTAGCAGATTGTGTAGCTTTATAGCAACCAATAGTTTATATTCCTAGTTTTTTTTTGTAGTTGTTTTTATAGCCACTAGAGATATTTGTATTATTGTTCCCATTAATAATAAGATTCCCTATTATTCTACTCTATTTATGTGGGCTTGCGATGTGTTTGATAATATTCCTTATTGAGCAAATTATTGTAAGGGTTTAATATCAGTTCACAAACGAAGAATTAATAATTTGGGTGAAGGATATTACAATGGTATCAGAGATGGTGATTCTTACATCCTATAATGCCAAGGAAGAATGGAGGTAGAGGAAAACCCTCTAAAAATTCACCAGAGAGGAATTTAGAAGAAATCCCATCAGAATCAGAACCATAATGAAGCATGAGAAACCAAGGTGAAGACAAAGTCCAACAATTGTTGGAATCTATAGTTGTAGGACAACTACAGATAATTTCTATCCATCAAGATACAACACAACTTCTAACAAAACTCATTCAAATCCAAGGAGGCTACAATGGGAATCAGAAATAGGGTTGTCAACAAAGTAGTAGGGCATATAGGGAGAATAAAAAAACTCATATTCCCATACATAGCGACTCACCGAAAGGTAGAAGTAAAATACCAAGGCCATCATTACCGAAATTTCTTAAGGAGTAGTAGAAAGAAGTTCTAGAAAAATAGGACTAGGATAGTGATACCATTAAGGGTTATGAAGAGTACCTAGCCACACCAGAAGGTTTTCGTGAAGCATTTTCATTTCAATACGATTACGATGCTAAACATAGGAACACACCAAGGGAATGGAGCAAAATAATGCAATACCAACAAAACTATGGTCTTATGTGTAGGGTGGGTAAGTTAACTATTCCCTCTTCCAATGTATCAACTAAGAGTTAATCTAGTGCTTGGGTGTAGAAGATGGACACTTACCTCCATCTCAACCCAATGACTGGGGCAGAGGCAATAAATATTTCCACCTTACATTTGTATGGGGAGGCTCATGAATGGTGGCATCATGGGCTGGTCACGCCTGGACATGCTAACATTACATCATATGTAGAATTCACCCAAAGAGTGATGGACATTTTTGAAAGGAAGGATATTGAAATTCATTTCAAGGAGTTGGCCCAGTTGAGATAGACAGGTACACCAGAGGATTTTATCAAATATTTTCATAGGTTGGATGTCAAGGTGACCAATATCTCAGAACAAAGGTTAGTGATGTTATTTATAGAGGGGCTAATTGAAACCTTGAAGGGTTGGGTCAAGAATTTTATTCCACCCACATTATAAAATACCATAAATAAAACTTAGGATATGGCTTAAAAAATGGTCATAATGGCCCAATAAAGACTTTCATTCCTCAGAAGGGGAAGGAGGCAAAGTTTACCCAACAAACATGGACAGGGAAAGATAGGTTGGACGAACACACTTAGAGAGGGATTAGAAGAAAGAAATTATGCTTTAGTTGCAAGGATCCATGGGAACCATGTCACTAATGTATGGGCAAGGGAAAGGTCCATTATATTGAATTATTATTTAATTAATAAGATTAAGGTGAGGAGGAGAACCCACACAGTCTATATGAGGGTCAGAATAGTGTTGAGGTACCACACCTTGAAACTCTAAAACATGCACCATTATAAGAAGGGGTCAATAAGGTGATGATATCCACATTGTTAGGAGTCCCTAGTTACCATACCTTTTGAATCAGGGGTATTATGTATGGTCAAAGAGTTACAATGCTGATAGATGGACGGACCACCCATAATTTTATCGATTAAGCAATGTTTACCAGAAGAAAAATTCCAATAGAGGAATTTGAGGGTTTTGAAGTAGTAGTGGAAGATGGGTACAACATTACATGTACTTGGAGGATTAGAGGGTTGTATGTGAAATTGGGAAACTACACGTTGACTGATGAATTTTATGTGCTGGAACTAGCACACACCAATGTGGTATTGGGAGTACAATGGCCATATTACCTTGGAGACTTCAAAATGAATTATCAGGATATGAGGATGGAATTCATAGACATTAGGGGTTAGTGGGTTATCATGAGGGTTAAGTCATCAAAAGCACCCAAGTTTGTATCCAAATAATGCATGGAGGCTCTCTTTAGACACAAATATGTGACATGCACAACAAAGTGTTTTGTCACGATGAAGAAGCCATCCCAGGATCATTAGCATTACCATGAAGACATATAGGAGTTATTGGGTAAGCATGATAAGGTATCCAGGCCACTACCAATAGGAATACCACTAGACTTAGGATTTGAACATGTCATTGAGTTAGAGGAAGGGGCCAATCCAGTGATTACTACACCATACAGACACCCAAATAAGTTCAAGGAAAAGATATAAAATGTCATACAAGAGTTGTTGGAGATAAAATACATCTGACCTAGCTCTAGTCCATTTGCTTCTTCAGTAGTATTGCTGAAGAAGAAGGATGGCATGTGGAGAATGTGCATTGACTACAGGGATCTAAACAAGAATATTATTAATAACATATATCCGATACCAATGATTTATGAGCTGATAGATGAGATACATGGAGCAGTGTATTTTTCGAAGATTGATCTTCGAGTAGGATACCGCCAAATCAGGGTGAGAGAGGAGGACATCCACAAAACAACATTCTGATGTCACTATGGTCACTATGAGTTTTTGGTCATTCCCTTTGGGTTGACTAACACACCAACTACCTAACAACCATGTATGAACCATATCTTCAGAAAATAGTTGATCAGGTTCTTATTGGTGTTCTTTGATGATCTTCTCATCTATAGAGAGAAAATTTGGGGCATGTGGATGGGATTCTCACCATTATGGAGGAACAATAACTTTTTTGCAAGGAGGCCAAGTGTGAATTTGTATTGAAGAAGAACATGTATTTAGGGCACATAATAGGTTTTGAGGGAGTGAAGGTGCATCAGGAAAATATCCAGACAATATGCAATTATTACAGATTATTTTTGAAAGGGTTTTTACAATGTGGGGCACCACTGATAGATCTGGCAAAAAAAGGAGAATTTAGGTGGACTGAAGAAGCACAAGTATCATTTTACTGAATGAATAAGGTAATGAGAACTTTTCTTCTACTAGCGCTTCAAAAAATTTCTCAACCATTTTTATTGGAGTGTGATGGATAAAAATAAGGGATATGAGTGGTATTGATGCAAAATTGTCATCCCATAGCTTTTGAGATCAAGAATTTAAGGAAAGTATGTTAGTTGTGGAGCCTGATTATCTTCTTGATTTAGAGGTCCTTTACTTTCAGCTGTGTTTATACCCCATGAAGTATTTACACCCCAGAAGTATGTACACTCTTCCACGCGGGGAAGTGCAGAGGGGGTACCCCCTCTGCGGGGTTCGGGGGCAAGTGGGTCCCCGACAGGGGTTCGGGGGCGAAGCCCCCGACGCAAAAATTGCCATGTAAAATTATATTGTAATTTCATTATAATTCTGGACCGTTCATTATAAGGTCGCAGATCTAACGATAGAGATTATGTTAGGGTTTTTTTTCCCTAGAAGGCAACCCTCTTTTATGAGGGAAATGTATTGTGGCTATGTAGGTTGGTGAGTATTGTATTCTGAGAGAGGAGACTGTGAGAGAAAGAAGAGGAAGTTACAACGGGTTTTGTTGTAGGTTGTATCCCTTCATTTTGTTGGATAATAATAAAGAAAGGACCTGGAAATTTCTTTGGTGGACGTAACCCACACTGGGTGAACCACGTAAATCTGTGTCTCTCTTGTATTATGTATCTTCTGTGTTTTGTTTCCGCATTTGTTTTATTTTATTGCTCTACGATCCTATTTTTCTAACAAATTATAAATAATTTACTCTGTCTATGATAAGGATATGTTGGCTATTATGCATGCACTGGATAAATTATGACAGTACCTAGTGGGAGGACATTTTCCAGTAAGGACCAAACACAACAACTTGAAATACTTTCTAGAGAAAAAGGATTTGAGGGAAATATAGCAAAAGTGGGTGATTAAGTTACAAGCCTATGAATTTGATATTGAATATGTTAAAGTAAATAAGAGTGTAGTTTTTCATTCCCTTTCTAGGAGGCCTTCAGTCTTTTCCCTTGCTAAGGTATCAATAGATAGGAAGTCTACCCTCTTGGTGGAATATTCCAAAAAAAATTCTCCTGTGACTTGATGGAAGTTACCAACCAGGATGACATACACAGAGTAGTGTATGATATCATCTACTACAAGGAGAAGATCTATATTATCCCTAAATCCATTTTCAAGGATAATATCTCGATGAAGTTCATGACATCCCTTTATCTGACCACCCAGGGTACTTGAATACTTATAGACAAGTGAGAGAGAGATTCTCATGGAAGGGTCTCAAGGAGTATGTACTATGGTACATGAGGGAGTGTAGGAATTTTCAGTAGAACAAGTTAGAAATGATACACCCAATATGTTTACTCCAACCACTACTTATTCCATAGAATAAATGGGAGAGAATTTCCATGGATTTATTACAGGGTTACCAAAAGACCAAGGCAAGGACATTATTTATGTGGTGGTATACAGATGGACAAAATATGGACACTTTTTTGTCATTTCTTCTTAATACAACACATCTTAGGTGGAATATCTCTTCTTCAGGGAAGTGTTCATACTCCATGGTCTTCTGAGGAACATATTCAGTGACCGAGATAGTAGGTTTCTGAGTGCCTTTGGGCAATATCTATTTTGGTTATATAAGACAGAGTTGACACCTAGTACTAGCTATCACCCTAAGAAATACAAACAAACTGAGATAGTGAAAAATGGGTAGAAGGGTACCTAAGGAACTATGTGTGAAGAAAATAATGAGAATTGATAAAATCATTGCATTTTGGGGAGCATTGTTACAACACCACTCATCACATGTCCATTGGGATGAGTCCATTCAGGGTGTTTTATGGCTATGATGCCCCATCATTTTTAGATTTGGAATTTGGAGAGAGCATGTCTCCCAAGGCCAAATATTGGTTGTAGGAAATTCAAGACATATTGAGGATCCTAAAGGAGACTTTGTAGTTTTCTCAAAACCAACATAAGGTGTATTCTTATAGTCTTCGGGTGGGGCATATTTTTGAGGTTGGGTACCTAGTATTTCTTAGGCTACAACCTTACCGACAATCTTCACTAAAGAGGAGTGGTCCAAAGAAGTTGAAACCTTGTTCTTACGGACCCTACAGAGTGATCGAGATATTTGGAGAGGTGGAATATGAGTTGGAGCTACCAGAGGGAAGTATAATCCACAACAAATTCCATGTGTCATGCCTAAAAAATGCATTAGGCCAAAAAGTCACTGCTTCGATAGATATTCCTCCGCTAGCTGAAGAAGGACAATTGGTTTTGGCACTTGAAAAGATTGTGGATGTATGGGAACAAAGAATGAGAAGAAAATTTATTCAAGACCACCTGGTCATATGGAAGGGGTTGCTTGCAGAAGATGTTACATGGGAAGGTGAATAAATTTTACTGCACCCTAATCTAAAATTGCTTGAGAACAAACAATTTTTTGAAGGGAGGACTGTAATGTCCCCCTACAATTGGTGACTCATTAGCCTACATGACTCCCATAGGCTATAGTCAACAAACAAAAAGGGGAGTCGAATAATCAAACCCTAAAGAGATATTAAATAAAATAAATAATTATATTTTAATCAAGTGAGGGTTGGGTTTAGTCAAGGAAAATCTAGAATAATCAAAGACGAAGAATAAATAGAAGGGGATCCTACCACTTTTGTAATTATGATTTGATATATATTGAGTGCTCTTGTGGCTAGCGTTTTAGTTATGGTTTTGGGAAAAACTCTTCCAGTGCAAGTTTAGTTTTGATGGTGCAATACCCACCCTAGCTAGACAAAGGAGAGTTCATTTGGAGTCTTTATCTTGTGGGATTTTCTTAATATCTTGAAGTATACTGGAGTAGAGCAATGGGAGGCTTGAAGAGCCTTATTTTCTATGTTTGTATCATAGCAAGTTTCCTTGTGTGTTTTGTAGTAGATTGTGTAGCTTCTTAGCAACCAATTGTTTATATTTGTAGTCTTGTTCTACAACTGTTTTTACAGCCACAAGAGATATTTGTATTGTCATTCCCATTGATAATAAGATTCCATAATATTCTTCTTTATTTATGTGCGCTTTCCATGTGTTGATAATATTCATCATTAAGAAAATTAATGTAAGCGCTTAATATCATTTTCCCAAAGGAAGAATTAATAATTTGGGTCAAAGATATTACATAGTTGGTTCACAGTTTTCCATGGACATACCACTTAAATAATCTCATGCATTTACGTGGGAGGTTGTTTTCAACTACCCAACCATCCTTCATAAATGTTTTTCTTTAGATTTAAGATAGAGGGAAATACGTGTTATTTTACCCAAATTAGTCTAATAAGTAAGCTTGGGATCCCTTGCCATAATGAACCCCTCTCTCATAAATTACAACCTAATTGAAATGGTGGCCTACACAACTTCTACCATCACAAATAAAATACTAAAAAACGACTCCTAAACCCTAACTTCAAAATTTATTTATTAAATTAATTTTACTTTTTTACAAAAAATAAATAAATGAGAAGGACAAAAACTCTACAAACATGTTCTTTTACAAAAATGAAAAAAAAAATACATTTTTTTATAAAAGAAAAACATAATCCAATTGTTTTAAACAAGATCAAAAACAAAATTAGCATAAATAGAGTTTGAATTTTTTTTAAACCTTAAAAAATTAAAATTTAAAAAAATAAGAAATACAAGCAAATTAATAAACATAAATTTTTAGAGATATTTTTTTTGAAAAAAAAACTAAAAAACAACAAAAGTTCGCCCAAAACACACAAAAAAAAATGTTTTGATTTTTTTTTTAAATTTGTTTTTTCGTGACATTTTTTCACATCACCCCCCTCAAAACCCAACAATACCCCATGCCACCATGAATTTTAATAGTGACATGGGGTGGGGACCTCTCCAAAACCACACATTATGTTTTGAGATGTCCATGGTGACACGAGACTCCCAAAACCCACAAATTGTATCAATTCCTAAATTTTGGGGATGTCCCCATAAAACAAATACACCCTTAAAAATATTGAACACTTTTTTTAAAAAAAATTACATAACAATAAAATGGAAAAAAATAAAAAGAGAAAATACCTTTAAAAAAATCTTATAAAAATATAAAAACATACACATAAAACATAACCTTAGAAACGAATTCAAAAAGAAAAACAATAAAAATCTTATAAAAATATTAAAAAACACACAAACAAATTAAAAAATAAAAACAATAATAAAA
>ML791561.1:136470-203839 GCA_009831015.1 Picea engelmannii | reverse complement strand
TTTTTTTTTTTTTTTTAAGGATTGATGATTTTAAATTTTCTTTCTTGTTTATATATTTTTTATAAATAAAAAAAATAATATAATAAATAGTTTTTTTAAGGATTTATGATTTTTTTGAGGATGCATAATATCACTTTTCGATTTAAGGGTTTTGTGTGCAATGGTATCGATTTTTAAGGTTATGATTTTAAACAAGTCAGAATTTTAACCACCCGCCCAAAAACACTACTATTAGTAGCGCAACTTTTTGATTCAGAGGCTTGCTTTTGATTTTTTTACCCAAAAACAAAGATTTTTGGACCAAAATTCTCATTTTGAGGTCATCAAAAAAGACTGCTACCATTAGTGCAACTTTTTCATACAGAAATTGTTTTTAATTTTTTTACCCAAAAATACAATTTTTTTGAACCGAAATTCTCATTTTGAGATCAGAACATCATCATTCTAGTTATAAGTTACTATATTACAAGTGAAACATTATCAAACTTTGCTCATTACGTCCATGTTAGGTACCTTTAGAAAAAAAAAATGGAAAGCTATTAATGCACATAGTCATGTTTAAGGGTAGTTCGCATGGTAAGAAAAGAAATGCAATCAAGAAAGACATCGCTGAACTACGAGAAAATGTTCGTATAACCGTTGTTAGTTTTGTAGACAATGTCCACACTCTAGATGTTTTCAAGTACCTCGTTCGTGTGCAATATCCAGATTGGTTGCCTAAACCAGAATTTCTAGAAGGATGTTGTTGTCTTGGAGGATGTACTAGTGCTAAGATTTGTCTTTGCGCTAGAAAAAACAGAGGACATTTTCCTTATGAAGGTAGTAGTGCCCTCTAACTTGCATAAACAGGGTTTCTCAACGTGGGTTGAAGCATGCGCTTGAGATTTTCAGGACTTCAAATAATGAATGGAGAGTTCGAACAACGGAAATGATAGAGAAAGGTGCATTTTTTGTTGAGTACACAGGGGATCTCATTGTGGATCGTTCCCCAAACAATAAAAATAATAAATTTATGGGGCTTCTCCTTTCCAACTCATGGAGGATAAGGGTTAAAAAGTGGACACATCTAGATACAGGAATGTATGCAGATTCATAAGGAAATCCAAATACAGTGAAAACATATTTGCTCAGTATGTTCTACATGATCACCTTAATGTAAATATTCCTCATGTAATGTTATTTTCTCTCCATAATATCCAGGCTGAGCTTGATTTTTTTATAAGCTTATCACTTGAACAAACAATCCATAGTATGTAATATAACACATAGTATGTGTTATATAATATAACACATCAAACCATCCATAGTCAGCTTCTAAAAAATTGAAGCCTCTGGTGCTTCCACGTCACCATGTTGGCATCATGCTACTGTCAACATGACACGTGTCACCTTATTCTCTTGCCACTTATGTTGTATGAATGTTGGAACCATCTATACAAATGTTAATGTCAATAGTACGGATGCTGACTCATCCCATGTTGACTATGTTAGGTTGACCAAAATTTGACCGCAGATATATTTCAATCTATAACTTCATTTGACGAGCCTTTACGCTATTATAAATCTTTTGATGCACTCTTCGCGATAATGTCATTTTCAGTAAGTTTTGGGAACTTTGAATTTTTTCTCTTTCTCTGTCTGCTGTAGCGATTATGAGAATCCTGAGTTTCCTCTGTGAGTTTTGAGTTGTTCTTAGCTTTCTCTGGATCCCTTTTAGATCACGCCTTCCATATGAGAGCTTTTTGGACCACCAAAATCTTTCATCAGTCAATAGGTCTGTGAGGGAATAGTTCCCTCACTTTTTCCTTCTCAATTCACATTGCCTTGCTTGGATGTGTGCCCTTTAAGCCTACTTGAAGATAATCAACATCACCACTGCCTGAAGTCCTCATCCTTCTGTTCAGGATGATATATTCATGTAACTCATCCAGGTATTGTGAAACATGAACCTTCCCCACCCAATGTCACCACAATGGGGAGGTTCTTTCTATTTAGGGAGGTTAGCCCAGGGGAGACTTCCCCGATAACCCAGGGTTTTGAAGAGGCAAAGGTATAAATCCAAGTTTATAGTTTCCCCCCTCACAGGTTACCACCAAGGTCAGATAGTCTGGCTAATAAGCCAATAAGGAAGTGTATGCCCAAATGAAAACACCTGCCCGGAACAAGACAACAACAATACAATATATATGTAGGCTATAACTCAATTGGTTAGTACTTCATATGACTATCTGATATTATTTAAGCAATGTAAAGCAACAGATATCAATGAAATCAATGTTTTGTCAATTAGCTATGGAAAGATCATTAATTCATCAATAACTATCAACATGACAAAGCCAACAATGTATCCAATGAACACTTTAATCAATAAATGCTTTAGATCATCATTCAATTGCTTATAAAAGGCAAAAGGTTGTTGTGTCAAAAATAACCAACTATGATGTCAGCCTTAGTTAGGGTTAGTTTAATTAGTGATGGTTTCAAAATTAAATCTTTTGAGAGTTGTTTTGGACACTAGGACTTCAACGTTGGAGGCTAAAGATTAGTGCCTTAGGGTATATGGAGTCAAACAAGAAGAGGGCACAAGGTTTTGAAAGGATGAAGACTTAAAGACTAGAGGTAAGGGTTCTAGAGTGCTGCAGTGGCAAGGCCCTAGAATCAAAACCCTAGGGGAAAGAGGCTCACTCCAGTGTTGCTTAAGCAAGTCCCCGTGCTCTTTCCTCCTTCCCTAGGTCAACTTCGAAAAATGGATAGCATAAATGATAACTTTAACTAAAGGATGAGGTGAGAAATAGTGTTGTAAAGACAAGGCTTTCAGAGCCTAGAAGATGATGGACCTAGGTGTAGATAATCTAGGCCTAGGATGTCACCCCTTTTTCAACCTATAAAATCAATGCTAGCTTAAGGGAAGAAGCAAGATGAGTGTAACAAAGTCTAGGCTCAATCCTTCTTCTTCAATAGCTGAAATATTTCTCTCTAAGGGGACACGAAACAAGGACCTACTTGTGTTCTTGTTACCTAGGGTTTCAAATCAACAATCTAATAAGAAAATGCAAGAAATTAAACCTACAACCATTCAATTAAGAAGTCTTGCAAGAAAAATCACTTACATATCATGAAGAAAGCATGTGCAAACCCTAGTTGTAAACCTTCCTTGGAGAGAAATGCCAAAAGATGCCAAAAAATCCTTCTAATAACAAGTGTACCTCACTTAGAAAGACAAAAATACCCTTGGAGGGCGCAAAAATCAGACCTCACAAGTGTGAGTCAGTTCTATTATGTTCAAATGAGGGAAAAACATCCTCAATATATAGTGTATCATGACCTTACAATTAATTTTAGGTCTTTAAAAATAGCCAACAAGGCTACAAATCAAAAATCATATTGTTTTACATTAAAATGTTAAAATAAAACCCTAAATGAGCAATAATCAAGACGTCTAGCCCCTCAGAGGGAGATGTTGGCCCCTTTTAGGGAAAAATATAGCACTAGATGACAAACGTTGGCCTTCTTGGGCCTCCAAACTTTTCCACATGTGCAAAACTACTCTGTCAAGATGCCATACATTGTAGATGACATCATGGCTCCTAGATGATGTCCTCGGGCATCAAAATGGGCACATGCCAACTGGAATGGGTCAACCCCCCTGGGCTGGGCTGAACCAAGGTGTCCTGGATGAAAACATTCTCCTTCTTCTCTCGTGCAAAGCCCGACCAATCATTGTCTTGTCTCTGCCCCTGATGGGGTCCCAACAACCATCTGATGGGTTGTTTAGCCCCATGGAGGTCCAAACTACTCATCTCCCCATGTGTACCAGTCCACTTGGTACCTGTCCGTCGGGCATGGTCCTACACATAAAAAACTTCGCCCTCCATGGGCTCATTAGTCACAAGGATCATAGCAATGTTAATCATGTTTCATCATTAAATTCATTAAACATATGCATAAAAATCTTGATAGATCATCCAATAGCTCAAAATATTACAAAAACCTACAATACAAAGTCGAAGATAAAGACAAGACACCCTATTGGGCTAGCATCCATAAGAAAAGGAAATTTCCCAAGGGGTATCATCCAAGCCTTGTAAATCAATGTGATGTGGTAAAGGGATGTCTAGGATTAGGGTAGAGTGAGAGTTAGGGCTACATGGTCTTACCTGTGGGTGCCTTTTTAGAAGGCGAGATGTACCTGTCATGGATGCAAGTTTTTTCCAAGCCCTTTTGACTTTTATTCTTATCTTATTTTGTTCTTTTCATTCTTTTTATCCAAGGACTAATCGGAGGACACTGTCTTGGCATGGTGACCAAAGCTGATAGTGTTACCCACAAGTACCTTCACATAAATGATAAGGTTGGCTCGTGATGAGACCCCCTTTCCCTTGGCCATGAAACCAAGGGTCATTGCCCTGGCATGGTAACCAGATGGTGGCAATGCCATACTACTAAGTACCCATGAACCTAATAGGTTGGCTCGTGATGAGACCCCCTATCCTCATAATCAGGTCTTGTTTGTTTATTTTTCTTGGGACCCTCTTGTTTCTTGCTGAGAGGCCTCTTATTGCCTTCTCAGGGATCCCTGGGTGAAGCATCTCTAGGTCTTATGTTTATTGGATTTTATCTTTTACCAACTTCTTTTACCTTTTGGGATTTTAGCCCCTTCTTCCCACAAGATAATGGTGCAACCCCACAGACAGATCATCTTAATGTCTAGACTAGGGGAATCTGGCTGATGAGCGGGAGATAAGATGGAAAGTGGTAATATGATGGGAGCGGATGACGGCTCTTCACAATTCCCCCCAATGGAAAACCAAAACCTATGGATACAATCTTACTAAGGCATTCTATCAATCCCCCCAACCATGTTCAAATGGGTCAATGTAAGATCCAAGCAGTTGTCAGAAATAAAAGGAAATAGATGCATTTATCTAAAGGTTATAATGATAAAAAATGACACATACCAAGATACCTGGACCAATTACCTCATGAAGAAAGAGCCTTCTTCGATACAGGACTAGACCGATGGTGATGGATGTTGCTGCTACTGACAAGACAAGTCTGATGAAAGAGAAGAAAGATGGGCCCTCCAAGGCCATGCTCAGGTCATTCCTGCTCTCGGTACTCCATGTCTAGGACCTGTGGGCCTCGAGACATGATCTCCTAGTTATCCCTAGAAATCGAGGATAACATCTGGCTCCAACTCGGGGACATGTACTCACCGTAGAGCGCATAAGAACCTCAACATATCTAGCATAACCTGCAGACCTGCTCACACTCGAAAATGGCATAAGTAAAAAAGGTGGGGTGGTATTGCCACCCCGCAATACACACACACACACACACACACACATATATATATATATATATGACTGAAATAAAATAATCAATGCAAGTGAGGAAGCAAACTAACATGAAATACAAATGGTATAATACACGAAAAAATGCCTACCTACCAATACTTACCTGTGGAATCAGGTTTTTGGGGGGTAGTAACGCTTGATGTGTAAAGTGTTTACTGGCAGCTTCAAGATTTATCCTTCCATGGTCTCCAAGTTGAAAGAATTTGTACCTACACAACTCATGATTTTATAAGGGCCTCCCCACAGACTGTCAAATTTTTTGTGCATACCAGGCTTCTCCTTTCTCTTGTCCCACAGTAGTACAAGATCTCCCTTGGCGAAGTTTCTTTCCTTGGTTTTATGATCAAAAGTGTTCTTTATCTTTTCTTGATTTCTCGTCATTTGACCCAAGGCACTTCTCCTTGTCTCATCAAGCTCTATCAGCTAGTTTATCCTTCCTTGGATTGCTTCTGCATATATGGCGTATTGCTGAGAAAAACAGAGGACAGGGATCTAGAAGTTCACAGGAAGTTTTGCTTCAAGTTCATATACCAGCTCAAAAGGCGTTTTTCCTGTGGAAGTCTTTGTTGTTATTCGGTCTGCCCATACTGCGTATTTTATTTTGCTATCCCATGACTTTTTATTCTCTCGGACAACCTTCTTTAGAATGTTCATGAGGTTCTTATTAGTTGATTCTACCAATATGTTTCCTTGTGGGTAGTAGTTGGAGGAATGGGATAGGGTAATTCCATATTTGAAACAAAATTCTACCATAGCGTAAGAGCTGAAAGCTTTGGCATTATCTGTAGTGATCTTGGAAGGAGCGCCAAACCTAGTTATAATTTGGTCTTCTAGAAAGTTCTTGACCACTTCCTTGATGGAATTTTTGGTGGGAATAGATTCAACCCATCTAGTGAAATAGTCTGTAGCTGTTAAGATCCACCGGTAACTATTACTTGAATTGTCTTTAAATTCACCAATGAAATCCAATCCCCATTGTTGAAAAGGAACTTCTATCACCACAAGATTTAAAGGTTGTACAGGGATTTTTGGTTTACCAGTGAAGTATTGGCATGGTTGGCAATATCGGACGTGTTGGTAAGTGTCCAAAAAAAGTGTTGGTCAATAATAGCCAACCCTCAGAATTTTATGCGCAGTAGTATGAGCAACAAAATGTCCACCACAATGTCTTGAGTGAAATTCTTTCAATATTTTCTCAGCTTCTTCCTTGTTCACACACCGAAGGATGACACCATCAAGATTTTTCTAGCCAAGTACATCCTCAGTCAAGCAGTATTTCATGGCCTTCAATCTCAAATCCCTTCTCTTGTAATCCACTAAATGATTAGGGAAAGACAAATTCTTCAGATAATAAATGATGTTAGAATACCACTCATCATGTTCTAATTCACTGACCATCACATTTACTTGCTCACTTTCACCTATCTATATGGCTTCTTGGTTTCTCTCACTTAACATTTGGGCGAGACCTTGTCCCTTTATTATCTTGGTGGATTTTATTTCTAGGTCATACTTCTGGATCTTGGAAACCCACTTCCCTCGAGTACCCATGTAGTCTTTCTGTGATAAGACATCCTTCACAGCTGGATACGGGACATAATCCTTGATTTTATGATATCCGATGTAGTTTTTGAAGTGTTTGAGGGATTTGACCAAGGCATATGATTGCTTTTCTGTAATGGAGTAATTTAATTTTGAATCTCTTAGAACTTTTCTCATAAAGGCCACCAGGTGTTCATAACCATCCACATATTTTTTCATGAGGACCCCTACAATAGTGTCTTGAGATGCAAATGAGAAAATTAAGTAATCTTGCAAGAAATCAGGACTGATCAAGACACGGTGCTTGGGAGATAGAATTCTTGATTTCTTCAAAGGATTTTTTGGTCTCATTTCCCCACCTGAAGGAAACATCCTTTTTTAATAGTGCACTCAAAGGTTTTATCCTTTTGGAAAAATTTGGTACAAATCTACGGATGAAGTTGATCTTTCCGAGAAAGGATTGTAAGGCTTTCTTGTTGGCTAGAGGGTAGACATATTTAATAGATTGGACTCTTTCAGGATCAATGGAGACTCCTCCTTGTAAGCCCACGTGTCCTAACAGTTTCCCTTCATCAATCCCAAAAACAAATTTATTGGGGTTTAATGAGATACCATACTTTCTGCATCGCTCGAAAACAATCCTAAGGTGAGAGAGATGGTCTTTCCTATCTTTGGACACAACTGTAAGGTCATCTTGGTAAATCTCTATGATTTTTTGTATGAGGTCTCTGAAGGAAAAATCCATTTCTCTCTGAAAAGTGGTACTAGCGTTCATAAGGCCAAAGGGCATCCTTAAGTACATAAAAGTTCCCCAGGGTGTAGTGAAAGTGGTTTTGAGTTGGTCTTCCCTTTTTAGCAAGACTTGGTTATACCTTGAGAATCTATCCAAATAAGACATCATTCCTGCACCCATGACCCGCTAGAGTAGATGTTCCATGTTTGGGAGGTGATAGTTATCCTTTAATGACAACTGGTTTAGGTTACGAAAATCAACACACAGGCATATATCACCATTTTTCTTCCGAACAACTACCGATTTTGACATCCAAGAAGAATACATGATCGGGGCTATGATACCAGCGTCAACCATTTTTTGGAGTTCCTTTTGTATTTTTCCTGCCAACTTTGGGTTGATATGCCTTAGCTTTTGTCGGAAAGGTTTGGCGCCTTCTACTAAAGGTATGGCGTGCTGGATGACATCCCCTCTATAGGCTTTCAAGTCATCATAGTTCTAAGCAAAGGTATCTCTGAATTCTCTAATGAGCATTAATATTTCCTTTCTTTCCTTCTTGGTGGTCCCCTTTCCGATTGTGACCATCCTTGGGTCCATCTTTGTACCAATATTGAATTCCAGGGATTCTTCAGCTTGTTTGTTGGTTCTCTTTCCTTTGAAGATGTCATGCCTATCAAAAAGGTTTTCTAAAGGGATACAACCCTTTGGTAGGGTATTACTTTGCATGTTAATGACTCCTAGATCCATAGAATCAGCCAAGAAAGAAACTTCTGAATCAGTAAACTCCTTGTTGTTCCCCATGAATCTGATAATCTGATCGTCATCCTCATACACTTGTCAATTTTCTAAATTGTCTGGGATAGAAGGCCTAAAGAGGACCTCCATCTTGCATGAGTCATGAAGATATCCTTCACATGGCTACAAGGTAGAAGTAGAGACAGCTAAAGCATCAACCACGTCGTTTTCTTCTCGAGGAACAACTTTGATTGACACTTTCTTGAAGGATTTTGAAAGGGTCTGAGCAACATCTTGGTACCTTTTCAATTTTTCATTCTTAGTGGAAAATATCGTCAAAACCTATGAAACAATGAGGTCTAAATCTCCCTTCACCTCCAGGATTGTAGCACCTTTGTCAATTGCTAGGTTGAGACCCAGAATCAAGGCTTCATACTCAACGATGTTGTTAGTGCAATGAAACTCCAATCTATAGGAATGATAAAGGAATACACCTGAAGGGGCTGTTAAAACCACTCCAGCACCAGATCGAGATCTTGAGTGTGATCCATCAAATTCCAAAGTCTAGATTCCTTCAGTTTCTTCAACGGTATCCATATCTAACTTCCCTTCTTGGATGAACCAATCATTAAGGCCACTATTGATGCACAAAAGTTGGTCACTTGGTTCATTGGAAGTCTCGATTGGGGAGCCAATGAAAGGTTCATTGTAGATGGTAAAGAAACCCCCTTTAGGATGAGGGATGGTTACTTTGGACTGTTGTTCATGAACACTTCCATTCAAATGTTCTATGAGATCCTTGTGAAGGATGACCCCAAAATTGTTCACATCATTGATGACAACTACATTTATCAAGAAAGGAGCACTAGGACATGAGTCAAAGGCCACTTCGAGGTTGTTAATGATTCCTTTTGCAAAGTCATCTTTGGGATTTGTTCATGAGAGGGTCAGACCTAATTGAAAAATAACTTCCTATGTCATTATGTTGGTTGTGGCGCTTGGATGCAGGAGACAGTTATGGAGGAGAGAGTATTTTACTTGGAGAGTAGTATAAAATGGTGCAGATTCACGAACTTTGGGAATAGGGTGTCCCACTTGGTGGATAAAGAGGGAGAAGTCTCTAGAATTATTTTGCTCATCATTTTCAGGTAAGACAACTTCAGCTTCATCTTCAGGATGGGCCTCCCTCAAAGGGGGTTCTTGAGAAATGACAACACTTTCATGGCAGAGGCTCCATTTTCTCTTGGTTGGAGCTATCTTGACTTGAAATATTTTCGGAGGTTCAGGCTCATTACCAAGATCCCATAGTTCACAATTTTGTGTGAAATCCCTTTGATGGATGTAATCTTCAAAATCAGGGTTCCTTTCAATTTGGAAAGCCAAGTCTTGTGCTTCTTCTAAAGTTGTTGGTGACCTGTCTTTGACTTCGAATTGTATGGTTCCCTCTAAGGAGGACAGGAAATGATCGATGATGGCTTGCTCTGAGGCCACCTTTGATCAGACCTTTTTGAGGAGAAGGTTAAACCTATCACTGAAATCTTTGACATCTTCATAGGGTCCTTTGCAAATGTCAAGGTATTGGGAGAAAGAGTCCTGTGAATGTTCATTATCACACCACCTTATTTTAAAGGCCTTTTATAGTTCTTCGGGATTTTTTATTCTCCCCTTAGGGCATCCATAGATCCACATTTTAGCATCATCTACAAGGGAGCTGGAAAAAAGCCTCATAAAGACATTGGGATGTTCTTGACCAGGCAAATGAAAATCAAAACTATTAAAAAATTGGGTCAAATGTGAATTTCCAGAAGTGCCTTTTCCTGAGAAAAGGGGTAGCCAAGAATTTGCATCCTTGGGTAAGTCATGCAGCCCCCCTTGGATGTTACCAAAATTGAAACAGTTGAAAATCTCTGAGTAAGACCACTTGTGAGGATCAGTATTGATTGGGGATGCAGAGCTTGTTAAAGGGATAGTAGCCACAAAAGAGGGATTTAAGTATTGTTTCCCATTACGGGTCGTCATTAGTGGATTCGCCAGATAATTTACTTGAAATTACCAAAGAAACAGGGGATACACCCTTAGTGGATTCGTCGGGTAAGCTTGTAAGAAAAGTTCTATGAGGCAAGACTCACCAAAAGGTTTTTCATTGAGGAGTATTGACTCAGTGTTCCCTAGAAATGACGCCAAAATGTTATCGCACAATTTGTATTTTAGGTTGAAGGCTGAAGGATATAAGTCAAACTGGCGAAACATGAACCTTCCCCACCCAATGTCACCACAATGGGGAGGTTTTTTCTATTTATCAAGGTTAGCCTAGGGGAGATGTCCCTGGTAACCTGGGGTTTTCAAGAGGCAAAGGTATAAAGCCAAGTTTATAGTTTCCCCCCTCACAGGTTACCACCAAGGTCAGATAGTCCAGCTAATCAGCCAATAAGGAAGTGTATGCCTAAATGAAAACACCTGCTCGGAACAAGACAACAACAATACAGTATATATGCAGGCTATAACTCAATGGGTTAGTACTTCATATGACTATTTGATATTATTTAACCAATGTAAAGCGATAGATATCAATGAAATCAACGTTTTGTCAATTAGCTATGGAAAGAGAATTAATTCATCAATAACTATCAAGACGAAAAAGATAACAATGTATCCAATCAACAATTTAATCAAGAAATGCTTTAGATCATCATTCAATTGCTTATAAAAGGCAAAAGCTTGTTGCGTAAAAAATAACCAACTATGACGTCAGCCTTAGTTAGGGTTAGTTTATTTAGTTAGGGTTTCAAAATTCAAAGTTTTGAGAGTTGTTTTGGACACTAGGACTTCAATGTTGGAGGCTAAAGATCAGTGCCTTAGGGTATATGGAGTCAAAAAAGAAGAGGGCACAAGGTTTCGAAAGGATGAAGACTTAAAGACTAGAGGGAAGGTTTCTAGAGTGCTACAATGGAAGGGCCCTAGAATCAAAACCCTAGGGGAAAGAGGCTCACTCTAGTGTTGCCTAAGCAAGGCCTCGTGCTCTTTCCTCCTTCCTTAGGTCAACTTGGAAAAATGGATAGCATAAATGATAACTTTAACTAAAGAATCAGGTGAGAGAAAGTGTTGTAAAGACAAGGCTTTCAAACCCTAGAAGATGATGGCCCTAGGTGTAGATAACCTAGGCCTAGGACGTCACCCCCTTTTCAACCTATAAAATCAATGCTATCTTAAGGAAAGAAGCAAGATGAGTGTAGCAAAGGCTAGGCTCAATCGTTCTTCTTCAATGGCTGAAACATTTCTCTCTAAGGGGACATGAAACAAGGACCTACTTCTGTGCTTGTTACCTAGGGTTTTAAATCAACAATTTAATAAGCAAATGCAAGAAATTAAACCTACAACCATTCAATTAAGAAGTTTTTCAAAAAAAATCACTTACATATCATCAAGAAAGCATGTGCAAACCCTAGTTATAAACCTTCCTTGAAGAGAAATGCCAAAAGATGCCAAAAAATCCTTCCAATAACAAGTGCGCCTCACTTAGAAAGACAAAAATACCCTAGGATGGTGCAAAAATCAGACCTCACAAGTGTGAGTTGGTTATGTTATGTTCAAATGAGGGAAAAACATCATTAATATATAGTGTATCATGACCTTACAATTAATTTTAGGTCATTAAAAATAGTCGACAAGGCTACAAATAAAAAATCATATTGTTTTACATTAAACTGTTAAAATAAAACACTAAATGAGCAATAAGCAAGACATCTATCCCCTCTTAGGGAGACACTGGTGATCAGATTCTGGACCAGGGGTCTACAATTTGCTCAATTTTCAAAGTGCTCGGAATGCGACGAAAACGGTTCCATTGCGTCCATCTTGTTCTCCTGATTCCGGCGGTATATTTATTTTCACAAACGGAGTCCGTATGGAGAAGTTATCGAGGTCTGTTCGCCGGGCCAAACAGGCAAAATTTTGATGCTGACTGGGCAGGCCGTACAGCTGACGTGGCAGGCTGTACAGCTGACGTGGTGGCCGTACAACATGCATGGCATGTCCGTACAGGACACGTGGTGGCACCAGGTGATGCCATGTGTCATGCGGTTTTGGACTTCTTGGCATGCAGTTTGACCAATTCTGAGGTGACACGTGTCACCATTGGATGGGTGACACGTGGCACCAGGGTGACGTCAGCATTCTACATGGCGTTGACATGGCAAAGGTTGTACGACTCACACGTGGCAGTTGACGTGGCAGGTGACGTGGTGACCCTGTTGACGTGGCGCATTTTGGTTGGATGTTCGAGGACCAGTAACGTGTTGACACGTGTCGTATTGGAAGCGAATGAAAAGAGGGCACGTGGGCCAATGGTTGGGCGCCACGTATCCCTCATTTGGTTGGCTCATATTTGCTTTGTGAAAGGTATTGGAGGCCGCAGGGTTCGACCCCCGGACCTCCCACAACACAAAGGTTTTACATTACTCCGCTAGCCATTACTCCGCCGCTTGTTTCTTATTATGCATGCGGAGATTAATATATTTAGCTTTGCGTTTTGTATTAGGCGGACGAGGGTAGGGCCGGGGCCAAGCCCTGACCCTTGGTCGTTTACATTGCTATGTGACCATGTGTTTATATTTGGCGCATGCGGGGATTATTAAACTTATTATATACAGTTTTATTCCGTTCGAACTTATGGTTATATACACATACGCCATTCACGTGGGTGTTAAAAGGATAGCCCGCGGTTTTGTGGGTTTTAATCATATGACCATTCTCCAGGCGAATGGGCGCGGGCGTGGTTTGGTGTGTTAAATTATGACCCATGGTCACATATGTGTATGGCATATAACCCAACCCTTTTACATATTATGCCAAGTATTAAAAGTATGTGCGCGGGTTGGGTGTTGAAACCCACAGGTTTATTACAAACCACATGTGACCGTTACAATGGATAAATGAAGCACGGTGTTAAAAATTAAATGCCACGGTTATAATCATTCATATGTGACCGATACACTCTAACGGTTGGTGATTTTTTGGGTGGAGACTGCCTTTTTTGGGCACTTTTCTATTTTTAGCTTGGCTAACTCTCGCTACTCCAATTTTGGTGGAGTTTCTTGGGGAAAAGAGAGGGGACTTAGTTATTGCCATCTCTTTTGCTACAGGAAACCATTCTTCAGAAAATTTTGATGGATTTTGAGTCTCTTCGACCTTATGGAGCCAATGGAGCAGGTTTTAGAGCCATCTGAGGTCATTTGCAAGTGATTTTTCTTCATGTAAGTTCCAGGGCCACCAGGGCCATTTCAGTCGTTGAGCTGTTGGAGGCATTGCTCTGATGAGCACATAACCATTTGCTGAGACTGAATAGTCATTTCTGACTATTTATTATGCTATGAAAACATTGGGATAGGTTGCAGATCCATTGGAGGACTTCTACAGGTATTTTTGCCTCATTCTTGCTCAGGGAAGCTTGGAGGCCACTTGTAGAAGAGGTCATTGTTGGATGAGCCATTGTCCATTTGCAGAGTTTTTATAGTCAAATTTGGGGTTTTTATGTATTCTGAACTCAATGGTACAGTCTGTAAATCCATTTGAGTTGAGAAGAATCTTGTAATGAGCATTTGAAAAACTAATCCCAAAGAGCCAAGTCCATTGAAGGAGGCTCAAGGAGACGTAGCCCAGAGAGGGGTGAACTCCTTTATCATCTTGCTTTTGTTGTGAGTTTACTGTGTTATTTGTTGCACTTTTTATGGCTGTGTATTTGTTTATAACACATATTGAAGCATTTAAAAGAAAATTCCTCACACATGTACATTGCAAACAAGAACCAAGAACTTAACACATAAACCCTCTTGCACATTCTAACACATGAAGCAAGGTCCTGTTAAGATTTATTTTATGAGGTAGAGGGTGCTTGCATAGCATAACAAGTTAGCCTTCTATTTTCAGATCAGGTCGGTATCAGAGCATAGGTTATTTTGCTCATGTATTTGCCAATGATAGCTTGAGTTGTAGCTGTTGGTATTTGTGCAAGATTGTGTTGAAGTTTGTTATCTTGCAAATATGGAGGAAGCTTTAAGCATTGATAGTTCTCCTACATCTTCCAAATCTAAATTCTTTGACAAAGAAATGTTTAATGCATTGCTAACCATAAAGGATATGGTACAAGAATTGTGGAAAGACAGGGAAGAGAGCATTGTCCTTCAAGAGCATTTGATGGCCATGAAGGAGGAGAAAGAACAACTTCTTGAAAAGTTGCAGGAGATGGAGAAACAACTCCATGAAGCCAAAGAAACCCTTACCAAGTACATGCATGCACATGAGGTATGTGATGTTAGTTTGTCTTCAAATTCCTCTCAAGAAAATTGCTTTGGTGTTTTTGAAAACCACACTAGAGGAATAGGGTCCAAGTTAATGTTAAAAATGGGCTATGAAGGTAAAGGGTTAGGCAAGCATGCACAAGGCATTGTTGAGCCTATTGTGGTTGAAGAGAGACCTAAGTATTTGGGTCTTGGTTATGAACGAATTAATGGAACAAATTCAAAAGTGGAGGAAACAAATGAAAAAGTTTCAAGCACAATTTTTGTTTCAAGTTCACCTCCTCAAGAAGGTTTTCAAGGTGAAAGTTCAAGAACTTTTGATGTAAGTTCGAACTCTTCAACATGCAAGATTTGTATTCAAGATGAATGCAAATGTGTGAAGCAAAAAGGTTGTGACAGCCATGAGGACAAGAGAAGATTTGAGAGTCTTCAAAAGAGAGCTTGTGACACTTCCAATTCACCTCCTCAAAGCGGCGAAAAAGGTGAATGTTCAAGGTATAAATCTGCCTATAACTCTGTCGCTTTTGATTATATTAAGCATAATAGATCTGCATGTAAAAATGGAAAAAGACCATGTACATTTTGTGGTTTATATAACCATCATGTTTCAAAATGTTGGAAGAGAAAGTCCATTTTCAGGAAACTTTCCAAGCAAAGGCAACATGAAGAGAAAATGCAAAAGAATTGAAGTCATTGTCAGAAGAGGGGTCATCTCATTGACCAATGTTGGACATTGCATCCAACCTCTCATCCAAGGCACAAGAAGCAGTTGGGTGAAAAGATTGACAAGAATGGAAGAGGAGATTCCATCATTGACGTGAGACAAGATGACTCACCAAAAGACAACTTTCAGCAGAAGGATTCTCCATTGAGTTGGCTTGGTAAGAAATGGATTAATTTCTTGAGTAAGTAAGGCTTGCATTCTTTTTGCAATAGATGCACTTTTCAGCCTTAGCTATTTACTTTTGTTGAAGTTTACAAGTTGCAGCAGTTGTCACATTTTGGTAGAGGCAAGTTGCATGTGAATGCTTTTATTTTGGTAAGCATACTTGTGTTATGCTCTTCATTCAAGAACATGTAAAAGAGGAGTATGGTGTCCATTTTATTACAGCCACACATACTTTTCATTTTCAGCTCATTAGTACCCACATGCGTTGGGTTTAAGCACCTATGTTTCTACAGGAAGGAGAGTTAAAGAGCTATGCATATGCATATGGTTTTGGGAGTGCATAAACATTGAACTGGATGATTGTCATCATAGATGAGTCATGATTGTCGCATGATTGTTTATCATGATTTTAGACTTGTCATTTTGGAAGGTTGACATGTTTCACATGTTTCTCGACTTATGTTTAGTCGATGGTGTTTGATATCTTGTAAGTCATTTTTGAGTACATTGAGATGGAGGAAAACACCATGTGCTTTGTTGAAGCACAAGATGCAACAGTTGCTTGAAGAGCAAAAATACTTTGCTGTCATTATTTTTCAGTCTTGTTTAATTCCTTTTCAAGATTGATGTTTTTTCTTGGCTTGTGACAAGATGTCGCAGGAAAATTTTCAGCCATTGGAGAGCGGATTGTTGATGCCAAAGAAGTTCACATGAGGGACTTGATTCTCAGAGGGAAGGCTGGCAGTCTTCCAAGCACAGCGAGAACAGTGGGTCAGCAGCAGCCAGAGAGCAGTGGTTGAGGGACATAGCTAGTTGTAGTACAAGGCATGTCAAAATTTGCAGGTGATCGTCGAAAAGTCTTTTCAAGTAGAATCAATTGATATAACTTGAAAGAAGAAGAGTATTGAAGCTCATATCGATGATTATAAGCTTTTGTGGGTCCAAAAGCCTTTCAGTGGGAAGGCGTGATCAGATTCTGGACCAGGGGTCTAAAATCTGCTCAATTTTCAAAGTGCTCGGAATGCAACGAAAATAGTGTCATTGTGTCCGTCTCGTTCTCTTGATTTCGGAGGTATATTTATTTTCGCAAACGGAGTCCGTATGGAGAAGTTATCGAGGTATGTTCGTCAGGCCAAACAGGGAAAATTTTGATGCTGACTGGGCAGGCCGTACAGCTGACGTGGCAGGGCGTACAGCTGACATGGCGGCCGTACAGCACATGTGGAATGTCCGTACAGGACATGTGGCGGCACAAGGTGATGCCATGTGTCATGCGGTTTTGGACTTCTTGGCATGCAGTTTGACCAATTCTGAGGTGACACGTGTCACCATTGGATGGGTGACACGTGGCACCAGGGTGACGTCAGCATCCTGCGTGGCATTAACGTGGCAGAGGTTGTACGACTCACACGTGGCAGTCGACGTGGCAGGTGACGTGGTGACCCTGTTGACGTGGTGCATTTTGGTTGGATGTTCGTGGACCAGTAACGTGTTGACATGTGTCGTATTGGAAGTGAATGAAAAGAGGGCACGTGGGCCAATGGTTGGGCGCCACGTGTCCCTCATTTGGTTGGCTCATATTTTCTTTGTAAAAGGTATTGGAGGCCGCGGGGTTCGACCCCCGGACCTCTCACAACACAAAGGTTTTACATTACTCCGCTAGCCATTACTCCGCCGCTTGTTTCTTATTATGCATGCGGAGATTAATATATTTAACTTTGTATTTTGTATTAGGCGGACGGGGGTAGGGCCGGGGCCAAGCCCCGGCCCTTGGTCGTTTACATTGCTATGTGACCATGTGTTTATATTTGGCGTGCGCGGGGATTATTAAACTTATTATATACGGTTTTATTCCATTCGAACTTATGGTTATATATACATACGCCATTCGCGTGGGTGTTAAAAGGATAGTCCGCGGTTTTGTGGGTTTTAATCATATGACCATTCTCCAGGCGAATGGGCGCGGGCGCGGTTTGGTGTGTTAAATTATGACCCATGGTCACATATGCGTATGGCATATAACCCAACCCTTTTACATATTATGCCAAGTATTAAAAGTATGTGCGCGGGTTGGGTGTTGAAACCCACGGGTTTATTACAAACCACATGTGACCGTTACAATGGATAAATGGAGCGCGGTGTTAAAAATTAAATTCCACGGTTATAATCATTCATATGTGACCGATACACTCTAAAGGTTGGTGCGTTTTTGGGCGGAGACCGCATTTTTTGGGCACTTTGCTATTTTTAGCTTGGCTAACTCCCGCTACTCCAATTTTGGTGGAGTTTCTTGGGGAAAAGAGAGGGGAGTTAGTTATTGCCATATCTTTTGCTACAGGAAACCATTCTTCACGAAATTTTGATGGATTTTGGGTCTCTTCGACCTTCTAGATCCAATGGAGCAGGTTTCAGATCTATCTGAGGTCATTTGCAGGTGATTTTGCTTCGTGGAAGTTCCAGGGCCACTAGGGCCATTTCAGTGGTTGAGCTGTTGGAGGCATTGCTCTGATGAGCACATAACCATTTGCTGAGACTGAATAGTCATTTCTGACTGTTTATTATGCTCTGAACACATTGGGATAGGTTTCAGATCCATTGGAGGACTTCTACAGGTATTTTTACCTCATGCTTTCTCAGGGAAGCTTGGAGGCCACTTGTAGAAGAGGTCATTGTTGGATGAGCCATTGTCCATTTGCAGAGTTTTTACAGTCAAATTTGGGGTTTTTATGTATTCTGAACTCAATGGTACAGTCTGTAAATCCATTTGAGTTGAGMAGCAGCTTGTAATGAGMATTTGACAAACTAATCCCAAAGAGCCAAGTCCATTGAAGGAGGCTCAAGGAGACGTAGCCCAGAGAGGGGTGAACTCCTTTATCATCTTGCTTTTGTTGTGAGTTTACTGTGTTATTTGCTGCACTTTTTATGGCTGTGTATTTGTTTATAACACATATTAAAGCATTTAAAAGAACATTCCTCACACATGTACATTGCAAACAAGAACCAAGAACTTAACACATAAACCCTCTTGCACATTCTAACACATGAAGCAAGGTCCTGTTAAGATTTATTTTATGAGGTAGAGGGTGCTTGCATAGCATAACAAGTTAGCCTTCTATTTTCAGATCAATTGGCCCCTTTTAGGGAAAAATATAGCACTAGATGACAAATGTTGGCCTTCTTGGGCCTCCAAACTCTGCCACACGTGCCAAACTACTCTTTCAAGATGCCATACATTGTAGATGATGTCATGGCTCCTAGATGATGTCCTGGGGAATCAAAAGGGGCACATGCCAACTGAAATGGGTCAAACCCCCTGGGCTGGGCTCAGCCAGGGCATCCTGGATGAAAATGTTCTCCTTTTCTCTTGTGCAAATCCCGACCAATCACTGTCCTGTCTCTTCCCCTGATGGGGTCTCAACAACCATCTGATGGGATCTTTAGCCCCATGGAGCTCCGAACTAATTATGTCCCCATGCGTACCGGTCCACTTGGTACCTATCCATCGGGCATGGTCCTGCACATCAAAAACTTCGCCCTCCATGGTCTCATTAGTCACAAGGATCATAGCAATGTTAATCATGTTTCATCATTAAAGTCATTAAACATATGCATAAAAATCCTGATAGATCATCCAATAGCTCAAAATATGACAAAGACCTATAATACAAAGCTGAAGATAAAGACAAGACACCCTATTGGGCTAGTATCCATAAGAAAAGGAAATTTCCCAACGGGTATCATCCAAGCCATGTAAATCAATGTGATATGGTCAAGGGATGTTTAGGATTAGAGTAGACTGAGAGTTAGGGTTGCATGGTATTACCTATGGGTGCCTTTGTAGAAGGCGAGTTGTACCTGTCATGGATGCAAGTTTTTTTCAAGCCTTTTTGCATTTTATTCTTATCTTATTTTGTTCTTCTCATTCTTTTTATCCAAGGACTAATCATAGGACACTTCCTTGGCATGGTGACCATAGATAACAGCGTTACCCACAAGTACCTTCACATAAATGATAAGGATGGCTCGTGATGAGACCCCCTTTCCCTTGGCCATGCAACCAAAGGTCATTGCCTTGGCGTGGTAACCATATGGTGCCAATGTCATACTACTAAGTACCCATGAACCTAATAGGATGGCTCGTGATGAGAACCCCTATCCTCGTAATTAGGTCTTGTTTGTTTATTTTTCTTGGGCCCCTCTTATTTCTTGCTGAGAGGCCTTTTATAGCGTTCTTGGGGATCTCTGGGAAAAGTATCTATAGGTCTTATTTTTATTGGATTTTATATTTTACTAGCTACTTTTACCTTCTGGGCCTTTAGCCCCTTCTTCCCATGAGATAATGGTGCAACCCCACAGACAGATCATCCTAATCTCTAGACTAGGGGAATGGGGCTGATGAGCAGGAGATAACATGGAAAGTGGTAATATGATGGGAGTGGATGATGGCTCTTCACAATTCTCCCCAGTGGAAAACCAAAACCTATGGATATAGGCTTACTAAGGCATTCTATCAATCTCCCCAACCATGGTCAAGCGGGTCAATGTAAGATCCAAGCAGTTGTCAGAAATAAAAGGAAAAATATGCATATATCTAAAGGTTATAATGATAAAAAATGACACATGCCATGATACCTAGACCAATTACCTCATGAAGCAAGAACCGTCTCCGATATAGGACTAGACCGATGGTGATGGATGTTGTTGATACTGACAAGACAAGTCTGATGAAAGAGAGGAAAGATGGGCCCTCCAGGGCCATGCTCAGGACAATCCTTCTCTCGGTACTCCATGTCTAGGACCTGTAGGCCTCGAGACATGATCTCCTATTTATCCCTAGAAATCAGGGATACCAGTTACTCAGGTGAGAACTCATCAACTGAAGGTATTAAAACTTCATCATCCTAGTCCATGATCATGGGAGGCTAAAAAATTTTCAAGTTCTCTACGTTCACAACTGAGTAAATCTGTATATAAGGTGGAAGATGTAGATGGAAATCATCGGTACCACTTTTCTCCAAGATAGTGAAGGGTCCATAATGAATGGGATTGAGTTTCTTGCCTTCACCCTTCAGTATCCCCTTACTGATGTGAATCCATACCCAATATCCAACCTAGAATTGATGATCAACACTGTTCTTTTCATGTCGATCTTTACATTGTGCTTGAATTTTATCCAACTGTTCCTTGACTGCCTAGTGCAGCTATTGGATCCTTTGGATGAACTTGCAGTCTCTTTCCTTTTTTCGTTCTTCATTCACATCGACATATCTCCCATACATCAAGTCCAAAGGAACCTTAGGTAGGTACCCAAAACATGTCTCAAAAGGTCAACTCTGAGTGGAGGAATGTAAAGATCGGTTATAAGCATGTTGTACATAGGGTATTTGTTCATGACATAAATTGGGATGCTTGTTGAAATATCCTCGAAGAAAAAGTAACACTGTTCTATTCACCACCTATGTATGTTCGTCGTTTTGTGGATGGAAAGAAATTCTCCTCTTCGAATTGGTGCCCATCATCCTCCACAATCTAGTCCAAAAATACCCAAGGAATCGAGTATATCGATCCGAGACAATGGATGTGGGTAACCCAAAGTGAACCCAAACATACTGAAAGAGTAGATTAATAGTCCGCTCAACACTGATCTTCTTTTTACATGGCATAAAGATACACATTTTGTTGAACCTATCCATAGAAACATAAAAATAGTCATGACCCCCTCTGGTCATTCGTAAAGCCCCAGTTTTACCAATAACCAGGAAGTGGTGAGTATAGCCTTAGTTTTCTATTAGTGGGCTTACAAGTACAACACATTGTTGACGATTAAAATCGCAATGATGAATTCCACTTGCAAAGTATTTCTAAATTCATATTATTTAACGATGCCTATAATATAATACTAGTAGTTGGGCCCCCCTTGTAGAATGGAGGCGCAAGGATAAAAATATCACATATTTTTTTTCTCCTATTTTGATGTTGCTTACACAATCCTACATGGTTGACAATGCAGTCTTGGTTTCATTTTGACATAGTAACATGTTGATGATGCATTTTATGGAATGCTTCTATGATTCAAAGCATTTTAGTTATGATGGGCATGTATTTATAGTTTTTATTATTTATCCATGTTACTAATCATTGTGATCGATTACCTAGCCACATATATACAAGAGATATATTAGTGAACACATAATCAAAACAAAGAAAGAAAAACTATGAAAAAAATCTTAAAGGAAAAGAAGCTATGTTTGAGCTATGACAAGGGGTTATATGCAAATGGAAAAGTAAAGAGATTTTAGTGTTAGTCCTAACTATTATTCTATGGTTGGTTAGTGGCTATGCGATTTTCATTAGATTTGATTTGGGAACATATAGCATTGCAATATGTGTTATGGAATAGAATGATGGCAAGGGCTAACGTGTAAATGTTAGTGAGTGGTGCACTACGCAAGGGATACCATCCAAGATTTCAAATGTTTGGGCATTGAATACATGGTTTAATTGATTGGTGAATGTTTGGCTATCTCGTACCTCAAATATAATAGGCCGGGAGATGGAAGAGATGTGCATTTACTACACATCACTCCATACTCCCCCTATCATCTGTCACCCTAACATTGTTCCTTGTTTAGTTTTCAGTGTGTTGGTTGTGAAGCTCCGCATTTTAGGATCTTGGAAAGAAGAAGGCTCAACCAACTCTACCTTTTAAGCATTTTGTTATAGGTATGGTTCTTTTTCTCTCCATTCATGAAATATTCTTTGTGTATGAACAAATAATGGCTCAATGATGCTTGTATTTGTGTGCTCCTAAGAATTTTGACTGTGTAAATGAGTGTTCTATCTATTTGTGATGAGTGTAACATGTTTTGGATTGCAAGAAAAAGAATTGGGTTTTGTTTAAGTTGTGCATTGACTGGATGCTTGGTTGGTTTAATATCATGATGGGTCTTTGTAGATAATAAGTGAATGTGGTACATATCACTCTGTATTAATGGTTGACATTTTTGTTCTGTGTATTACTATTGGTTATCTTCGTTCCCTCACAGTCATTATTGTAAGACTTATTTAGTCGCATTCAGATGACCAGTAGTTGTTGTGTTATTTCTTCAAACCCTGATTCATGGTCGTTGGCTCATTCTTATTGTCTTTTCATCGAAGTATCAAAAGACCCAGTATTGGGGTGGCCACACCATTAATATGTATTGTATGGTTGTGGGATGATACAATTTATATCTCGTCATTATGATGTGTGTGTCCTCAATGGTATTACTGTCAGGTTGTTCATCTCTTAAGTAAATGGATAGATATGTTATATCTATGTGTGTTCTTTTAACAAATATCATTGTTCATTTAACTTTGCCTCTCCTATGCAAGTTTTAAATTCACTATGTGCATTGGGTTATTATCTTTCTTCCTTTGTTATCCTCAGGTGTTAATCATTGGTCTTGTCTAGGGCTTGGAGTAATAAGGGGATTATGTGGCTCATTGATGTATCTTTTTCGAGGGTATTCTGCCTATGATTGATAAGTCTCGGAAGACCTCCAAATCTATGTGTTATGGTTAAAATATGAATGCGCTCTTTTTGTATCCCTGCATTTAATTCTGACAGACCCGATTGTATTTACAACTATCTTTGCTCCCTTCGGGCACCTTTCTGGTTTTCAAATATGAGTTTATTGGTGGCATGGATATGGAGGTTTTTTGTCGAGTTGTTGTCTCATATTTCTATGATGAACTTGGTTGAACAATTATAAGTTCTTGCATACATTTGAGAACTATCTTCTTTCATTATGGTGCTTTTACTAGCACGGTCTCTATTGAAATTGAAAACACCTGTGTTTTTCTCAGCCCGATCAGGCTTATGACTAATTTTAAAAATGGTTCTTGTATCATATATTTTATCAATTGTTTGTAAAGGAAGTTATATCAATAGTGATAAATCTCGGGTTTTATGTTGACTATGGTTTCATTGCAAAATCTTATTGATTTATATGTTGAAGACTGTGTGTAATCGGCCATATTTTGGAAGTATGTTCGTATTTGAAAAATAAAGGACATGTGTATATTTTAATTCATACCAATTGTAAATTGGTAGACAATGGATGTTTGTTATTATAGTGATTCATTATGGGATATAGGTCGATCATATTGCTATGTGTTTTCTTTAAATTCTTAAAAGGAAAGAAAATAAAAAAACGACCAGATCTTTCTTAAACATGACTGTTGAATGGAAAGTTTTTTTTGGTTATGAGTTATGTTTACTGTTATCACTAGAAGTCACCCTCAGATTTCATAGAAGGTAAGACCAATACCCATTTTCTTATACAGTAAATGTAAATGAGTTTTAGGTGGTCAAATGGAGAAGACTCAATGATAATAACATTGTAACTTAGAAATCTAGACTAGCATGCACAAGCAATTGAGGTCTTGGATTAACTTTAGTCAGTAAGTTGGAGTAAAGGTGAGTAGAAGGAAGACTTTGATGAGAAAGGTGTAGAGTTATGTTATGGACATCAGGTCTTCAAGTAGCCTAAGGAGGAAAAACTCAAACAAAAGATCCCCTTTGATTCAAATTTCAAGGAAAATGAAATAAATCATAACAACACTATAATCCAACATTCATCATAATACAGTCACAACAATCCATGTGAATCAATCATTCACGAACTCTCTCAGTATCAGAGGAAAATAAGATGGAGTAAGAGAAGCTGACTTAGATTAATCAAGAAGTCTCAAATCACGTACATAACCAGAGAAACACTATTCTTCATCAAAATACTACAATAGTAAGGAAGCCTAGTTCAACCAATCGACCTTAACAAAATATCAAAACTACCTATATATATTAGAAATGATGCAACCACCAGGAATGCGATCAAACCCTGACATTTAAAGTTTCCAGTTGATGCCTACTTTGTCGTCCTGTTCAGGACCTCTTATGTCAGATGCGATCCCAACTTAGTTATGTTCTTTGCAAGAAAATCCATCCCTCGGGAAACATCGAATTGACAATCTCCCCCGATGACAACTCTTAGTATGTTTTCCATTTATAGGGTGAGACAAGGTCTCAACTGTTGCTCCCATTCCCATTAACTACCTTCATCAGGATCAGGACGAGGCCTAACATCCATGAATGTTCCATGCGGTGCCCACGACTTTTTCAAGTTAATCCGGATGCCTCAAGGCCATGCATGTATTCTTATGTGACCAATACGGACACTTTTGACCTTTGGTGCAATTCCTCTCCATTGCTCCTTCTTCAATGTGACATAGGGCCATTAACCTACACAATTGTGCAATTGTGGGTGCAACCAAGGGTGGTTTGAAAAAAAACCTCTTTTGTCCCCATAATTCACCATGAACTGCCACGCGTCCCTTTCTAAAAACCACGGTTCTAATTGTGTCTCACCCTTAAAAATTTAAAAACATGCACACCTTCCAACCCCACAATGGAGTGCAACCACTGATATTTTTATTTGAGATGAGGCTTCCTGATCAACGACCCAGATCTGGCTCCTTTTATATTGATGGATCGGATTTTCTATTTTCAAATCGACAACCAAGATCTTCTTCACAATTCGGTCTTCAAAACTTTCAAACTTCAAACTATATTTGCCCCAAGCAAAACCTCTGGAGCTAAGGATCTGATGATGCGTGGTTACTAGATTTGTACGACTGAGATCCACTTTAGGACTTGGGAACTTCAGCGACTTTGACACTTCGATTCTTTGGGACTTCAATGTTTTTCTCATTTTAAAACACCCGAAGTAAAACTCTTGGAGTGATAGATTTTATGACGCGTGGCATTCTGGATTTGGACGGTCGAGATCCACTTCGGGTCTTCGAGAAAAAAAAAATCAAATCTTGCTCACTCTTCCATGCACTTTTACCCAGAGCTGTGGATATGATGACATGTGGCCCTTACTAATAAATGACTACGATATTCTTCGAGTCTTCGGGAAAATAAAAACTCAAACTTATTTTTCCCTCAAAGAAAAATATCCGAAGTCAAGGATTTAATGATGCGTGTCCACTTGAATCGGACGACCGAGAATTACTTCAGCACTTCGAGACTTTTCTTTTGAACAATACTTCATGGAAATATATAGCTCCAAATACCAAGGAGTCACTAATCTGAACTTCATAGAGGATTTCCATCGTTGAAAACTAGGCCCTCTTGTTTGTATTTTAAGCCCAAAATGTGCTACTTTGCATGTTGTGATTTAAGCCCGAAATATATTGTCCTGAAAGTTGTGCTTTGTGTCTGTGGTTGTGGCCATCGGGGTCGAGGATTTGGAAAACTGACCATGGGTAGGGAAAACATGGAGATCAAGGCACTTTAAACATAGAGGGGGGCAAAAGAAAACAATTTTACAGGATGAAGGTGGAAAATTTCAAGACTTGGTCTGCGAAAAGGAGAGAGACAGGGAAAAATTACAGACTTAGGTAGAAACCACAAACCCATGGGACTCTGACAATTTCATGTGATAAAATTTGGCTCCACAAGGGATGGCATCCTCCTTGTGAGCTGCTAAGAACAAGTAGTTCCAGTGCCTTAGTTGTTGGGTTATGCATTCACTTATAAAAACCGAAAAAAAAAATGATATTTACAATGACATGGGAAGCCACTCATGGCTTAAGGAAAATACTTCTTCAGAAAATGCCCATTTACAGGGTTACCAAAAACTTCAGCATCCTCCAAATCCTACAACTTGTAAGTTTTATTTGAAAAAACCTCAGAAATGTTGAAGGGGCCAATCCATAAGGCCTCAAATTTATCATTCTTTCCCTTATCTTGTTTAGGTGCGTCCCACTTGAGTAGTAGATCTCCTAGATGGAAATCCTCTTTCCTTACTCTTTTTTCGAAATCGTGCTTGATCTTCTATTGATGGTCATGGGCTTTGTCTAGTAGTTGCTCCATCATCTGTTGTTGTTCTACCAGTTGTTGTATTCTTCTTATCATATTATCTGGTTCTCCTTGATAGTATTAGAATAATTTTTCCACAGGTAAGGTGATTTGAGAGGGAAACATGGCCTTAAATAAATACACCAACTAGAAAGGAGAGACACCAAGATATCTTTTTGTTGTCACTCTGTCAGCCCATAAATTAAATTTAAGCCTTGTATCCGAGGCCGTCTTGTTGTCCTCTAATAGTAATTTGATGATCTTAATAAGGCTCTTGTTAGAGGACTCTGCCAGTCCATTCCCTTAGTGGTAGTAAGGAGTAGAGTGAATCAATGTGATTCCAAAATGTTCATAAAACTTAATCAATGGTTCATCTTTGAAAGATGCAACATTATCAGTGCCAATTATGTTTGGACAACCAAATCTTCCCATAATATCTTCGAGAAAACTAATTATTATTGTGTGGGAAACATTTCTTATGGGGATGGCCTCTATCCACTTAGTAAAGTAGCCTGCGGCAGTCAAGATCCACCTATGTTGACCACTTGAAGCAGGATGAATTTCCCCAATAAAATCTAGGCCCCACTAGTGAAAGGGTCTTGAAGATACCACATGCTTTAATGGAAAAGAATTGAGTTGTTTCTTTCCAGAGAATTTCTAACACTTGACATAAGACCTAATCTTTGCACAAACATCAATGAAGAAACTAGGCCAAAAATACCCATCCCTGAGAATCTTGTAGGCTGTGGTTTTCCAGAAGTGATGCCCCCCACATAAACTATCATGAGAATCATACATAATCTTTTGGGCTTCTGGTGGGTCTAGACATCTCAAAATCACTCCTAAAGGGTCTTTATAATATAAAAATTGATCAATAAGACAATAGTTAATTGATTTGAGCTTCAAATATCTCACCTTGTTCTTTTTCATATGATCAGGAGGCTACAACTTCTGTAGGAAAAATATAATGTCCTTTTACCAAGTGCATTCTACCAATGGAGGGATGACTTGAGAACCTTCATCAGGCGACTCAACTTGCTAATTTTCTGAACAAGTGTTGATGAAATGGACCCCCAAATATTTGCAATTAGATTCAGCCAACAACCTAGCTAAACCTTGGCCTTTAACCAATTTGGTGGGATTTATCTCAAGATCAAATTCAAGGATATTGGCAATCCACTTGCTTCTTATTTCGTCTATGTCAGGCTGAATGAGGATATCCTACACATAATCTGAAGGGACATATGCAATGTCTTTTGAATGCATCACATAAACTCTTAAATCTTTGAGAGATTTATTTCATAGGCCTACATTTCCATGATGTCATACTTTATTTCAGCGTCTCTTAGTTCTCTACTGAAAAAGGAAATGGGTTCAACATTCTTCTGCAAAAAAACGACTGCTACTGTGTCAAATGAAGAAAAGGAGAAAATTAGAAAATATTTGGAGTAATCACGACTGATAAGAACATGTTCTTTAGTCAAGGCCTTCTTTATTTGATCAAAAGAGTTGCAAGAGTCAACGGTCCATTTGATATCATTCCCTTTCCTCAAAATGGTTTTGATAAACTTTACCAACTCAACAAAATTTGAAACAAACCTTCTCAAAAACTTAATTTTCCCCAAGAAAGACTGGATTTCTTTCTTCGATATAGGGCATGAAAAAGTTTGGATAGCTTCTACCCTACTTGAATCAATCTTTACTCCCTCAACTGACACAATGTGTCATAACAATTTCCCCTCTTTCATGGAAAATAATGACTTTTGGGGATTTAAAGAGAGACCACATTTTCTGCATTTCAAGAAGACCCTTCTTAAATGACCTTAATGTTCTTTATCAAATTGTGAGAACATTGTTATGTCATCCAAATAAATGAACACAAACTTGTCCTTCTCTCCAATAAAGGCTATGTCCATGGCTAGATGAAAGGTCACTCCTACGTTCATCAACCCAAAGGGCATCTTAGCATACATGAATGTACCCCAAGGAGTGGTGAAGGTTGTCTTTTATATATATTAAGGAAAGACAGAAACCTGATTGTATCCAGAAAATCCATCAATAATGGACATCCTAGATGCACATGTCACCTTCTGTAATATGTGTTTCATATTTGGTAACGGGTAGTTTTCCTTTTTAGAACTTCTGTTCAAATTTTGGAAATCAACACATAGTCTGATTTCTCCATTCTTCTTTCTCACTTGGTCCAAGTTGGCCACCCATTCAGAATACATCAAAGTAATGATAATTTGGGCATACAAAATATTTTTTACCTCTTTCTCCATAATGATCAGAAACATAGGATTTATTGTCTCAACTTCTGCCTAAATGGATTGGACTCTTCCTTCAATGGGATCTTGTGCTCAATGATACTTGTGTCGTATGTTCTGATATATTCATATGTCTAGGAAAACACATCAGAAAACTCTTTTAACAATTCAACATATCCATCCCTGATGTAGGAGCATCGCCCACATCAAGCGAGCCAGCGCGAGAGTAGAGGACAACTGGATGAGCCAACGGATTTCTTTTTGAAAGAACCTTGATATTTGTTGCACCAAACATTAATATGTGGATTTAATGAAGCGCACTTTGTATATTGTAATGGACCTTGAGCCTTTAAGCTCACGTCCTTACGTAGATGAGGCATTTAATAGATTTAATGAAAAGTAGATAGAATATTTAAGTCTAGATTTGATAGTTTGGAGTTCGAGAGGGAAACGAGATATAGACACCCTCCTTTGTACATTGTAATATTATTTGGCAACATTCATAGTAGAAGAGCAAGCAGAGAACTATGTAGAGAACATCCATGTATAGAAATTGAATTAATAAGAGAGCTTTGAGTCAAATCCATGGTTGAGTGTCTATTCTCTGTGTTGATGTTGTTATGCTTATGAATATTTTGTTTTATGGTTATGCATTTTCTTTGTGTATGTTGTGCATAGGATTTCATGTTTCGAAACTGAAGTCTGATAAGGAACGTGAATGAGTTTCAATTGTTTCTCTAAGTGAGCCAGAGAATTCCTGCAAGGAGTGCAGTTGAATTTGTCCGCAAGGAGTGCGTGACTACAGGGTTCAATTAGAGGAGGCTTCCATTCTCATCCATCTCAGAAGTGTAGATTTGGCACCGGAGCCATGCAAGGCATGCGCAGGCTAAACAAAGACTCAGAGTTGCGATTCAGAGCCAAGGGATTGAAGGATTTCTGCTGCAGGAGTGTGCAGGATCGAAGACTTCAACACTTAACCGTGTCTGAATATTTGCTGCAAGGGGTGCGTGCAGCGAGTTTCTGGAAGGGACTCGAAAGCTGAGAGAAAATTCAGGAAGGTGTTGGAGCCGGAAGTCACTCCTGGATTGCTTGCAGGAGCAGAGCCCGACGCCCATCAGTTTAATGTCACAATTTGTTTAAAGGGTGATCAAATGGAGGAAAACTCAAAACAACATCGTGTCAACTCAGAAGCCAGACCAGGCATGCATGAACGAGTGAGGTCTTGATAAACTCCAAACAGTGAGTTGTAGTAAAAGGTGAGCAGATGGAAGACTTATGCAAGAAGGGTGCAAAGGTCTATAATAAACATCATGTTCATAACAGACAGGAGGAGAAAGCATTCAAACACAAAGTCTCTTTATATTCGAACACAGAGAACGAGAGAATACATAAATGTCACGACAAATCCTTTATCATAACATAACTGCAACAATCCATGTGAATCATTCAACTGTGAACACTCCGACATGAGATGAAACAAAGATGGAAAAAGGAGAACTATTTGTCATAAACCAAGAAGTCTCAAACACAGAGGCATAACCAGGAAACTAGAATGTCGCTGAAACTTACAGTCAGGAGCTTAGCTCTACCATCGATCGATACAAAAATGGAAAAAATGCCTTCATATACTTAAAACAACAACAACAGCGGAACCAAGAAAATGCATTGAAAGCTTTGCGTCTACATGGCTTCTGACACTCTGCAGCCTCAATCTTTGAATAATCGTGCAACTTGTGGCAGACGCGATAGATCTTCTGACAGTTACATCGGCGAATCGACGTGCCTTTAATTCATTGCAGGACGTCCCCATTATGCAGAGATGATGTCTAACCACCACCAACTGCTTCAATAACTGCCTCTTGGGATTGAGAACAACCCGGCCAACTCAGCATTTCGGGATAAGGAGGACTTCTTGCGCTGCCACCTAGAATAACCGAAGGGCTTGAAGGACGGGTATGGAGGCCGACACAGGAAAGTGAAGCTTAGCCATGGAATGATGGGGCCCCAATCACAAGGACAAGGAAAAGAACGATGAGGGGTGAGAAAGGTGGCGGGGGGATGACATGAGTCATAAGGGATATATGCAGGGACAGTGAGAGCGTAAACGCGGCAAGCTTAATGCAGTAAAAGGCTTACATGGAGTGACAAGGATTCGTGGCAGGTACTGAATGGATGATGAGACGAGGGAAAGGCCATCTAGAAGTGTGAGAGAGAGAGGTGAATGGTGACACATGGCGGCAAGGGAAAGGTGGACAGGGATGTCGTGACGAAAATATGGCCAACACGGGTTATTGTCAGGGCAGCTAAGAAGGTCGGGACGACGCTTGATCCGTTGATCTAGGCTCCTCGATCGTGACCATTGGAAAACTGCATTCACGATTCCAGATCCCCCGCTTAAACATAGAAAGGTGGGGGGGGTCTGGAATTGCTTTCATCGCCGTTGATCCAGGCGTGCCAATCTGAGCCGTCGGAGAGGTGTGCCCCCGATTCTGGACCCCCCGCCCCCCCCCCGCTTAAAGGTCGAAAGGCAAGGGGGGTCCGGAATTTGCTGTGCGCCGTCGATCTAGGCGCGCAAAATCCAGCCGTCTAAAAGTGACTCTCATTTACTGCAGATGCGCTTGCGCCCAAAACTTAGGATAAGTGGTTTTTGACCCGTTCTTTTGCAATTCAACCCCCTAACAAGAAATATCGCTAACATTTGGCTCCATGGGGGATAGATTCGTCCCTGTGATGCTCTAAGAACTCTTCTGCAGACTTAGTGCCTTTTCTGTTGGGCTATGGAGTCATTTATTAGTTCCAAAAACTGAACATAGAAACAATATGTACAAAAACAAAACAAAACAAAAAGAGCCGACTGCAGCTCATAGAAAACATTTTTTCAAGAAATGGCCATTGACTGGGCTGCTAAAAACTTCATTGCCTTCCAGATCCTGCAACTTGTAAGTGTTGTTTGAAAATGCTTCAAGGATCTTGAAAGGCCCGATCCAGAGGGCATCAAATTTACTGTGTTTTCCCTTTTCCTGCCTGGGTGCATCCCATTTGAGCACTAGATCACCCTGCTCAAACTCTTTCTTCTTGTTTTTTCTGTCAAAAGCCTGCTTGATCTTTTGCTGATGATTGTAAGCTCTGTCCAGGACCTGTTCTCTGATCTGCTGCACCTCCACCATCTGATGAATTCTTCTGAGCACATGGTTAGGTTCCCCCTCATAGTCTTGGAGGAGATTTGCCATAGGCAAGGCAAGCTGAGTGGGGAAGACGGCCTCAATCCCATAAACAAGCTAGAAGGGTGAGAGACCTAGGGATTTCTTTGTTGTCACTCGATCGGCCCAAAGTGCAAATTTGAGCTTTGAGTCCCAGGCCCTTTTATTATCCTCTAATAGCTTTTTGATAAGCTTGATTAGACTTTTATTAGAGGACTCTACCAGTCCGTTTCCCTGAGGATAGTAGGGAGTGGAGTGAATCAGTGAAATCCCAAATCGTTCACAAAATTTGATCAGAGGCTCAGACCGAAATGGGGAAGCATTGTCGGTGACAATTTTGCTAGGGCAGCCAAACCTAGCTATGATGTCCTCCAAGAAGTTGATGATTTATTTGTGAGAAGTACTTCTGGTAGGGACATATTCTATCCATTTAGTGAAGTAGCCAGTTACTATCAAAATCCATCGGTGCTGGCCACTTGAGGGAGGATGAATTTCCCTGATAAAGTCCAATCCCCATTGCTGAAAGAGTGTTGAGACCACCACAGGTTTAAATGGTACGGATTTGAGCTGGTGCTTCCCTAAGAATTTATGACATTTGATGCAAGCTCTAATTTCCCTGCAGACATCAGTAAAAAAGGTGGGCCAGTAGTACCCAGCTCAGAGGATCTTGTGAGCAGTGGTCTTCCAAAAATAATGGCCTCCACAGAGACCGCTATGGAAATCATTCATAACTTTCTGGGCCTGCTGTGGGTCCAGACACACTAGTAATATCCCCTGGGGGTCTTTCCAATACAAGGCTTGGCCAATAAGACAATACCTGACATCTTTGAGCTTTAAATCTCTTGCCTTGCTTTTTTCCATCCCATCAGGGGGTCTCAACTCCTGCAGGAAATACAAGATATCTTTGTACCAGGGGTATGCTGATAGTGGCACAGTGCTTTGGGAACCCCTATTGGATGATTTAGCTTGCTCATGGATAAAATTGATTTCCAAGGCTTTATAATTGGACTCATCCAGGAGCTTGGCCAAACCCTACCCTTTTATTAGCTTGGTGGGCTTAATTTCCAGGTCAAATTCTAGGATCTTGGCGATCCATTTACCTCTTCTTCCGTCTATGTCAGGCTGTATAAGAATGTCCTTCACAGAGGTTGAAGGGACATATGAAATGACCTTTGAGTGTAAGACATAGACTCTGAAAGATTTGAGAGCTTTCACCAAGGCATAAGCCTGCTTCTCCATGATCTCGTATCAGAGCTCTGTATCTCTCAGTGCCTTGCTAAAGAAGGCAATAGGCTACTCTTGCCCTTGATCATTTTTCTGCAACAGAACTGTTGCTACTGTGTCAAAGGAAGCAAAAGAAAATATCATAAAATCTTTAGAATAATATGGACTGATCAGCACAGGAGCCTCGGTCAATGCTTTCTTTATTTGGTCAAAAGACTTCCTAGGTTCAACAGTCCATTTTATTTCATGGCCCTTCCTAAGCATGGTTGTGATATGTTTCATCAATTCAGTAAAATTTGAGACAAACCTCCTCAGGAAATTAATCCTTCACAAAAATGCTTGGACCTCCTTTTTAGACCTGGGAAGTGACAGGGCCTGAATTGCTTCTACCCTGTCAGGATCAATCCTTAGTCCCTCTGCTGAGACTATATGGCCTAACAACTTCCCTTCTTGCGTGGAAAACAATGATTTTTTGGGATTTAGGGAAAGGCCAAACCTGCGACACTTCAGGAAAACCCTCTTCAAGTGGCAGTGGTGCTCTATATCAGACTTGGAGAAGACTATTTTGTCATCTAGGTAAATCACCACAAACTTATTTTTTTCCCCGATGAAGGCTATGTCCATGGCTCGCTGAAACGTTGCCCCTGCGTTCATCAATCCAAAGGGCATCTTGGCATACATGAATGTGCCCCAAGGAGTGGTGAAGGCTGTCTTTTCTCTATCTTCAAGCATGACTGATATCTGATTATAGCCAGAAAAGCCATCAATCATAGATATCCTAGATGCACCAGTGAACCTCTGCAATATATGTTCCATGTTGGGAAAGGGGTAATTGTCCTTCCTTGAACTCCTGTTCAGGTTCCTGAAATTGACACAGAGTCTGATTTCTCTGCTCTTCTTTCTTACTGGGACCAAATTGGCTACCCAGCTAGAGTATCTCAAGGGGACTATGATTTGGGCATCCAACAGCTTTTTCACCTCCCTCTCCATGACAGGTAACAGCATAGGATTTATCTGTCTCGGCTTCTGCTTGAAAGGTCTAGCCTCCTCTTTTAGTGGGATCTTGTGCTCAATGACTGACGTATCGTATGTCTTGAGGTCTTCGTAGGTCCACGCGAACACGTCAAAAAACTCCCTCAGCAAATCAGTATATCCGACCCTCTGCTCCTCAGTCAAACTCCTTGACAGCTTGACAAACTTGGGCTCCTCCGGTGTGCCTATGTTGCATTCAGTCGTATCAGCATCATCACCTAAAATTTTGCCCTTTATCGCCACATCATTCCCATCGAACAATCTTTCTAATGGGATCAGACCTCTTGGTATATGATTTCTTGGTAGTTGAATAATCTGATGGTCAACAAGCTTATTCAACAACTCCCCAGGGTGGTGGTCAGGTTCCTCGTCAGGGTCCTCATCTATATGCAATGCAGAGAAGTCATCGAGGGATTGGAGGAATTTCTCAATCTCCTGATCATCTTCAAATACCTTCCAATGTTTGACATTGTCCGGTACGGAGGGTCTGTATCTTATTTCCACCTCTGATCTATCAGTGGGCAGCACAAGAGCTTCGAACAAACTAGCTGAGAAGGCTTGAAAGTCGGCTGGAGAATTTTCTTCCCTTGGAATGAAAGAGATGTTGAAGGCCAGGAAGAAATTATCAATTAGATCCCATACCTCGTTCCTGTAATTCTTGAGGCGAGGGTGTTTGGTCTGATAGACGTTTTTGACCTACTGGACAATTAATTCTGCATCCCCGAACACCGCCATCTCCCTGATTCCCATTTCTTTTGCAGCCCTTAATCCTAGAACCAGAGCTTCATATTCTACCACATTGTTGGTGACTTCAAATTCCAGCTTGTATGACAGTGATATGGTTTCCTGAGAAGGATATTTGAATACCACTCCGGCACCTGCACATATACTGGAAGAAGCTCCATCAAAGAACATCTTCCAAATAGAGGTGGTTGGAGGAGGCACCCCCTGATTAAGACTGAGATGCTTTCTGATCTGCAAAGGGGTCTCAGGCTCATCAGAGACCTGCAATAAGCTAGATCCTAAGTCAGTTTCCAAGGCATAGATGGGATGATTAGTGGGGTTTTCTTCATCACTGACTATGTAGGCTAGCTGGGCTTCTCTGTACAATCTCCTATGTTCTCCCCCAAAGACCGGGATAGTGGCATACATGAGATCCATCTGTAATGTCCCTCCAAGCCTCTTAATCCAAGACCTTGACAATAGCATGCCAAATTTGGGGGTAACATCAGCTACCACTATATCCATGACCATACTTTTCATGGGCAGCTGAAACAGGGAAACTACCAAGCCCTTTATGACTCCCAAACATTGCACCCTCCTGGAGTCAAAAGAATAGAGGTCATGGTAGGCTCTGGTGACTTCTAATCCTAGCTCTTCCATGACGGCTTTAGGCATGAGGTTGTGGGAGGCCCCTGAATCCATTAAGCAATTATGCAACACCTTGTCATGTATGTTCAGGGAGGTGTAGAAGGGAGGGGATGAATCATCTCTGTCTTCTACCATGGGACCTAGGACCACTGCAGGTCTTTCATCTTGGAGGTTTATGCAGTCTGTGGAAGGGCCAGAGGCTTCAGATTTTAACAGGTCGGAGAAGAATTTTTTGAATTCCCCATGTTTGATTAACTCAGTGAGGGGCACAGGGATTCTAATCTTTTGAATTTCATGCTCAAAATTAAAGGAAGATGTAAGCTTTGGAATTTCTCTAATCTCAGGAGCATGATTTTGAATAATAGGGGAGAGGGGTTGGGCCTTCTTACCTCTGTGCCCATATGCTACCTCATCAACATACTTCTCTTCTCTAGTGGATGACTCAGGAACATCAGGTGTTGTTTCCCTCTTGTCAGATCTCAGGTTATACCTGCCTCGGCCACTGCCAGCTTTGTCTCCCTTTCTCAATTCATTTAGCTGACCGTTCATGAGGGATTCCTCATATGTTGATTTAGTCAGGTGAGGGAAAGGAGCAGTGACTTCTACAGAGTGGATTTTAGGCTCAGGCTCATCCGGCTCTCTTTCTTCTTCATCAGCTACAAAGTTGTTCTGGAAGGGAGCCTGAATTCTTTGGTCATCTCTGTCCCTTTCCTTCTCTTTGTGCATAGTTGGAGGGGCAAAATTGTTTGGTCTCCTGAAACCTCCCTTATTTTCGGTGTTCTGAGGGCCCTTATACATTTGCCTCCTTTCCACCTTCAATATCTCCACCTCTTCTTTAAGAAAGTTCATTACTTGTGCCAGCTCATTTACTTGAGGGTGGGACAATGATGGGCTGGAAGTTGAAGCTTCCGACTTTTCCTTTCTTCCGTTTGTGTCAGCCTGGTTCCTCAGTCTGTCGGCTGCTAACATGTTGGATTCCACTTCTATAGTTGTATATTGCATCTGAGCTAAAGAGGTGGCTCTCCTTTCTCTTAATACGAGACAGAAGTCGGGGTCAAATGCACTAGCATATGAAATTTGAGCAGAGGCTTCGGAAGGTTTTATTTCTGCAGGAATCTTGTTATACATCTTATTGAATCTTTTGGAGAAGTCAGAGACAGACTCTCCTTTCTGCTTCTTCAGAGATCCAAACTTAGTCATATAATATATGTAATCTTTCCTATCCCCCCACTGTCTCAGGAAAACATTATCCAGAGCCTCAATTCCAGCTATGGATCCTAGGGCCAGTCCCCTGAACCACTTCCTAACCTCACCATCCAGGCTCTGGACGAAGATTCTCATCCAGACATCTTCATTCTCAATATTTAGGTTGTCTACATAGCTGTAAAAGGCATCCAGGTTCTCTTCAACAGTCACATCTCCCTCACCACTGAACTTGGGCATGTATTTCAAATAGTCTCCAGCAGGGAGAGGGTTCAAAGGCTGAGGAAGAATCAAAGGAGCATATCTAGCAATGACTATGGCATCCATTCTATTCAGAGGGGGATTAACACCAGCCATAGGGATGTTGAGTGGAGGAGAACTCGGGGTAGATGGAGTGTGAATAGGTGAGGTAGGAAGAGAGGTCCTCACAGGAGACGACGGGGAAAACAGAGAGAAGTCTAAGAGACCTGAGTGTACAGGTGTTTCTCTCTGCGCAGCAGTAGTAATCAGAGGAGGAGTAGTGAAACCTCCTGAGGGGGGAGTGACAAGGATCTCTCCCTCTGATACTAGACCAAGAGGGGAAAACTCAGTAGGAACACTCCCGAAGTTCATAAAACAAGAAACCTCAGAGGAAGTACGACTAGGAAGATGAGAATAAGAAAATGGAGTCTTCACAGAAGGGGATGGCGTATTACCTTTTTCAGTGATGGAGGCTTCTTTTGCAGAGCTCTTTCCCTTTCTTTGCACCGCTTCCGAGTCAGCTTCTGGTGTGCCTAAAGGCAAGTGTGGATTAGACCTCGTGTGTCTACCTCTCGAAGCCACAGTTGATAGAACAGGTTCTCCCCAGCGGAGTCGTCACAGTGGAGTCACCAGGTGCACAATAGCAATCTTCAAGTTCTGATATCTGATGCACCTTTAGAAATCAGTTGGTCTTTGCCGTTCAAATCCGGGGAAAATATTCAACTTCATCCCCGGCAACGGCGCCAGGAAATGTTGGAGCCGGAAGTCACTCCTGGATTGCTTGCAGGAGCAGAGCCCGACGCCCATCAGTTTAATGTCACAATTTTTTTAAAGGGTGATCAAATGGAGGAAAACTCAAAACAGCATCGTGTCAACTCAGAAGCCAGACCAGGCATGCATGAACGAGTGAGGTCTTGATAAACTCCAAACAGTGAGTCGTAGTAAACGGTGAGCAGATGGAAGACTTATGCAAGAAGGGTGCAAAGGTCTATAATAAACATCATGTTCATAACAGACAGGAGGAGAAAGCATTCAAACACAAAGTCTCTTTATATTCGAACACAGAGAACCAGAGAATACATAAATGTCACGACAAATCCTTTATCATAACATAACTGCAACAATCCATGTGAATCATTCAACTGTGAACACTCCAGCATGAGATGAAACAAAGATGGAAAAAGGAGAACTATTTGTCATAAACCAAGAAGTCTCAAACACATAGGCATAACCAGGAAAGCAGAATGTCGCTGAAACTTACAGTCGGGAGCTTAGCTCTACCATCGATCGATACAAAAATGGCAAAAATGCCTTCATATACTTAAAACAACAACAGCAGCGGAACCAAGAAAATGCATTGAAAGCTTTGCGTCTGCATGGCTTCTGACACTCTGCAGCCACAATCTTTGAATAATCGTGCAACTTGTGGTAGACGCGATAGATCTTATGACAGTTACATCGGCAAATCGATGTGCCTTTAATTCATTGCAGGACGTCCCCATTATGGCAGAGATGATGTCTAACCACCACCAACCGCTTCAATAATTTCCTCTTGGGATTGAGAACGGCCCGACCAACTCAGCGTTTCGGGATAAGGAGGACTTCTCACGCTGCCACCTGGAATAACTGAAGGGCTTGAAGGATGGGTATGGAGGCCGACATAGGAAAGTGAAGCTTATCCGTGGAATGACGGGGCCCCAATCGCAAGGACAAGGAAAAGAACGATGGGGGTTGAGAAAGGTGGCGGAGGGATGACATGAGTCATAAGGGATATACGCAGGGACAGTGAGAGAGTAAACGCGGAAAGCTTAATGCAGTAAAAGGCTGACATGGAGTGACAAGGATTCGTGGCAGGTAATGAATGGATGATGAGATGAGGGAAAGGCCATCTGGAAGTGTGAGAGAGAGAGGTGAATGGTGACACATGGCGGCAAGGGAAAGGTGGACAGGGATGTCACGATGAAAATATGTCCCACACGGGTTATTGTCAGGGCAGCTGAGAAGGTCGGGACGACGCTTGAGCCGTTGATCTGGGCTCCTCGATCGTGACCGTTGGAAAACTGCATCCACGATTCCAGACCCCCCCCCCCCGCCGCTTAAAGATAGAAAGGCGGGGGGGTTCGGAATTGCTTTCATCGCCGTTGATCCGGGCGCGCCAATCTGAGACGTCGGAGAGGTGCGCCCCCGATTCCGGACCCCCCCACCCCCCGCTTAAAGGTCGAAAGGCAAGGGGGGTCCGGAATTTGCTGTGCGCCGTCGATCTAAGCGCGCAAAATCCAGCTGTCTAAAAGTGACTCTCATTTACTGCAGATGCGCTTGCGCCCAAAACTTAGGATAAGTGGGTTTTGACCCATTCTTTTGCAATTCAACCCCCTAACAAGAAATATCGCTAATAGAAGGATAGACCTTCGAGTTCGTTGAAGAACAGAATAAACAAACTTGTGCCTTGAAGGTTGCAAGGGACGTCGCAGGGTTGCGCGCAGGGTGATGAGTTTTGTGAAAGAACAACTCGTCATTACATGGATTTGAACGAGAAAGGGACAGACGGACATAATCATCCGAGAAGAAATTTCGAGAATCCAAGGGCCATTGGATCTTGCGAGGGTGCAATAAGGCTACAGTATAGGAGCAAAAAAAGGTTTGAAGTTCGGGGGAACAATGGTCGTTGATCGGGATCACGAGGTGAGTGGTTCTACTCACGGATCGGCTATCGGGTCATCGGAAGAAAGGAATGGAAGATTGGGTCAAGAAGTCGCGAGAGTGCGAGGTGTGACCTTCCAACAGTTGTGGAAGCAGTGTGGGCCACAGGTGATAGTAGAAGACAGGTGGCATAAACTATTGGCGATTCAGCGTCTCAAACATCGGGAGTCGACAAGGAATTAATTTGGCCTCGCGAGTAGCGAAGCTGCGAGGTAGCGATATTTCGGGTATCATCTCCTTGGACTTCGGGAGTCAAGGTGATAGTCGTTTGGTTGCGTGAATAGCGAAGTTGCGAGGAAGCGAGATCACGGGTCTCGATATTTCGGTGTATCGGGTCTCAAGAATTCGAGAGCCCAGTTGACCAATAGAGAATTTGCGAAAACGCGAAGTTCTGATCCTCCGATAAGTAAGTAAAGAGGATTACGAGACGAGAACTGTGGGTGCAGATCTTCCAATAGGGAGATAGAAGAGATTTTGGCGTTCTTCGGGCTGAGGGAAAGAAGGTCCTGGTGAGGGCGATCGTACTCCAAGGTGAGGAGTCGGTTTCTACCAGTGTGGTATCAGAGCGGGAGTGACTCTTTGTTTTCTGCAACAGGGAGGAAGAAGATTTCATCATGCTATCCAGAAGAGAAAGGCAGTCTCCAGATCCTGAAGACAGGGAGGTGTGGAGAAGAGGTAGGCCAGCAGGAAATCCAGAAATGGAGCGGCAGATGAGAGATCTTCGAGCAAGGCTTGAGGAGATGGAGACAACACAAAGATGCGGAGTTGGTGCAGGGGATCTTAGTGATTCTGAGGTTGAAGAGGAGGCTGGACATGCAGAAGAGGTCACAGCAAAGGATGCATCAACCAAGCGATTGATTAAATCCATCGCCAGGATGGGTGCGAAGGCGAGAATGGACATTCCAGTCTACGAGGGGAATCTGGATGTAGAAGAGCTGCTAGATTGGATTAGGGCTCTTGACACATACTTCGATTATGAAGATGTGGAATAAGATAAGAAAGTCAAGCACACTGTTACGCGCTTGAAAGGACATGTAGCGTTGTGGTGGGATGAGCTACAGGCTGACAGATGTTGCAAAGGCAAGCAGAAAATTAAAAGCTGGGATAGAATGATAGCCGAGATGAAAGAAAAATTCATCCCAAGGGATTACCAAATCACTCTGTTCAGGTGAATGCAGAACCTGAGAAATAAGTTGATGATAGTGAAAGAGTATACCGAAGAATTTTACAAGCTCAATATTCGAGCAGGTCATCGGGAGAGCGATGATGAGAAAGTCGCTAGATATCTGAATGGTCTGAGATACGACATTCAGGATGAATTGAGCATGGTTACCATCCGGACAGTGGAGGATGCTTACCAGATGGCCTTGAAAGCCGAAGAGAAGCTGAGCCGTAAGCAGGGACAGCAAGGGGGAGGCAGAAGTCATCCCAGAGGCAAGACAGTTGCCGAGGAGAAATATCAGAAGCCCAAGGAGGAATGGAAGAAACCTCAGGGTAAGATTGAGAAAGGTGGAACCTCACAGAGGCAACCATATGATGAACAGAGGGGACAACAGATTGATCAGCGAGGAGATTATGCTGATGTAAATACTTTTCCTCGTACTCGAGGTAGAGGAAGAGGCCAAGGTGGAGTGATCACATGTTTCACGTGTGGGAAGAATGGGCACAAGTCATTCGAGTGTCCAGAAAAAAAGAAGGACGTTGGAGAAGCTCATATTGCTGAAGCGCAGAGGCGTGATGTTGAGAACGAAGACACCAGAAGTGGGAAGTCACTGACGATGCACAGAGTTCTCTTAACACCCGATAAAGAGGTAGAGGACACAGTTCAGAGAACCAGACTGTTCAGTACCACATGCAAGACCAAGGGCTGGAAATGCAAGGTCATTGTGGACAACGGAAGCACCGACAATCTCGTTTCAACCGAGATGGTGGAGAAAATAGAGCTGGATATGATTGATCACCTGAGTTCATATAAAGTCTCGTGGCTATAAAAGGGACATCAGGTGAGTGTCACTAAACAATGTTTAGTTGATTTCAAAATGGGTGAATATAAGGATAAGGTCCTATGTGATGTTATTCCCATGGATGTATGTCATTTATTGTTGGGTAGACCATGGCAATATGACAGAAATGTTGTTCATGATGGGAGAATGAACACATATACTTTGGAGAAGGATGGGAGTACACACAGGTTGCTTCTGATAAAGGATAAGGAAGCTAAGCCAGAAGTAAGCAACACAATACTTCTCATGAGTGGGAAGGAACTTCTTACGGAGATGGAGAAGAAAGAAGATCCACAATTCTTTGTTGTCAGAAAACCGAGAATTGTTCTGACTAGCACAAGAGTGGATGACTTACCAGAAGAGATTCAGGAACTGCTGGAAGAGTTCGCTGACATCATCATGGATGAATTACCTCATTCGTTGCCACCGATGAGGAGTGTGAGTCACCACATAGACCTCATACCAGGAGCGAGTTTTCCGAACAAAGCTACGTACAGGTTGGCACCGCAGGAAAATGAGGAAGTTAAGAATTAGGTCCAGGATTTGTTGGACAAAGGATTAGTCAGGGAGAGCTTGAGTCCATATGTTTTTCCAACAGTGCTCAGTCCAAAGAAAGATGGAGGCTAGAGAATGTGTACAGACTCTAGAGCGATCAACAAAATAACCATCAGGTACAGATTTCCACAATCGAGAATGGATGATCTGAAGGATTGCCTGAGTGGGGCGAATTATTTTTCGAAAATTGATCTAAAGAGAGGATATCACCAGATTCGCATGAGGGAAGGTGATTAATGGAAGACAACATTCAAGACAAATGAAGGTTTGTACGAATGGCTGGTCATGCCATTTGGCTTGACAAACACGTCGAGCACATTTATGAGGCTGATGAATGAAGTCCTGAGGGAATTCATCGGAAAATTTGTCGTCGTATATGTGGACGATATATTGATCTTCAGTAAGACAAAGGATGCACATTTGAAGCATTTGGGCATTGTGATGAGGAAGCTACATCAGGAGAAGCTGTTGATTAATATGAAGAAATCTTCATTTATGCAGACATAGCTCATTTATTTGGGTTTTATTATTTTGGCAAATGAGTTGAAGATGGATCAAAGTAAGGTGGAAGTTATTAAGAATTGGCCATCACCGAGAAATGTATTCGAGGTGAGAAGTTTTCATGGTTTGGATAGTTTCTACAGGAAGTTCATCAGGAATTTCAGTGGAATTAGCGCAGCAATGATGGACACAGTCAAGAAAAGGCATAAGACTTTTCACTGGACATCAGAGGCTGAGAAGAGCTTCAATTTGTTGAAGCGAAAGATCGCAGAGAAACCAGTGTTCATGTTTTCGGACTTCAAGAAGACATTTCAGGTGAAATGTGATGCAAGTGGATATGCCATAGGAGCGGTCTTCAGTCAGGAAGACAGACCAGTGGCATATTTCAGCGAGAAGCTAGATGAAGCGAAGCTTAAATAATCCACATACGATAAAGAATTTTATTCTATCATATATGCATTGAAGAAGTGCAGGAATTACTTGATACCCAAAGAATTTGTTCTGTATAGTGATAATCATGCATTGCAGTTTGTGAGTCAACAAGAGAAGTTGAATCAGAAGCATGCAAAATGGGTAGAGTACATGCAGAATTTCACGTTTGTAATTAAACACATTTCGGGTACTGCTAACAAAGTGGTTGATGCTTTGAGCATGAAATGTTTATTGCTGCAGGAGTTCCAAGTCAAAACATTGGGTTTTGAAAATCTCAGGGACATGTATGCGGGTGATGCGGATTTCAGAGAGGCATACGAGGCAACTGAGAATCTAGTTCTCAGGGATCGGAGCCCATGGATAGATTACATGATCCAGGAAGGATTTTTGTTCAAAGGCAAGAAGTTGTGTATTCCAAATTGCTCCATGAGAGAGAACATGTTGAAGGAAAAGAACAGTGGAGGCTTGGCAGGACATTTTGGCCATGACAAAACATTCGCGAAGTTAAGCGAATCGTATTTTTGGCCAAGCATGCGAGCAGATGTAAAGGGATTTGTTGACAGATGTCGAATTTGTCAGCATTTGAAGGGGAGAAAATAGAATGCAGGTCTTTATCAGCCATTTCCCATACCAGAGAGACCATGGGAGGCGATAAGCATGGATTTCGTATTGGGTTTGCCGAGGACGCAAAGGGGTGTTGATTCCATATTTGTAGTGGTGGAAAGGTTTTCAAAGATGGCACATTTTATTCCATGCCAGAAAACCATCAATGCAACTCACATTGGAACTTGTTTTTCAAGGAAATCATTCGACTCCATGGATTGCCAAGAAGTATAGTATCGGACAGGGATACCAAATTCATAGGGCATTTTTGGAGGACGCTATGGAAGAAGATGGGAACTAACTTGGCGTTTAGTTTAGATTACCATCCGTAGATGGATGGGCAGACATAAGTGGTCAACAGGAGCTTGGGAGACTTGTTGAGAAGCCTGGTGAAAAAGCACCATAGCAGCTGGGACAACATATTACCATAGGCAGAATTCACGTACAACGATTCAGTGAATTGAAGTACAGGTAAAAGTCCATTTCAGATTGTGTATGGGACACAACCGAGAGGAGTGTCTGAGCTCAGGGAGTCATAACAAACTGCTACTAGCAGCGCTAGTGCAGAAGAGTTCGCTGAAGCAATGTAGGAACTTCACAGTAAGGTGAAGAAGCGACTCATAGAATCAAACCAGGACTATAAGCGTAGAGCAGATCAGCATTGGAGACAACTTCAATTCGAAGTTGGTGATCTGGTTCTGGCACATCTGAGGAGAGAAAGTTTCTCGATAGGAACATATAACAAGCTGAAAATGGAGAAAATCGAACCTTGTAAAGTCCTGAAGAAATTCAGAGAGAATGCTTATGAGATTGAATTGCCAGATGGCATCGGGATATCTATGATATTTAATTTTTTGGATTTATATCCATACAGGGTTGGATAAACAGAGACTAGAACTGAGGAACCAATGATCTAGTGGATGAAACAATTACCAGTTGTAGAAAATCCACAGATGGAGTGCATACTGGACAAGCGAGTCGGCAGAAAGACCAGGCGAAAGAAATATTTTGAGTACTTGGTCAAATGGAAGAATCACTCAGCGGAGGATTCCAGCTAGGAGACTGAAGCAGTTATCCAAAACCATGGACAAACCATGCAGGAGATCATGGACAGTAGCCCATGAAAAATTTTAAGCCAGGGAGTATGATGCAGGAGCATCGCCCACATCAAGCGAGCCAATGCGAGAGTAGAGGACAGCTGGATAAGCCAACGGATTTCTTTTTGAAATCACCTTGATATTTTTTGTGCCAAACATTAATATGTGAATATAATGAAGCGTACTTTGTATATTGTAATGGACCTTGAGCCTTTAAGCTCACGTCCTTAGGTAGATGAGGCATTTAATAGATTTAATGAAAAGTAGATAGAATATTTAAGTCTAGATTTGATAGTTTGGAGTTCGAGAGGGAAACGGGATATAGACACCCTCCTTTGTACATTGTAATATTATTCGGAAGCATTCAGAGCAGAAGAACAAGCAGAGAACTGTGTAGAGAACATCCATGTATAGATATTGAATTAATAAGAGAGCTTTGATTCAAATCCATGGTTGAGTGTCTATTCTCTGTGTTGATGTTGTTATGCTTATGAATATTTTGTTTTCTGGTTATGAATTTGCTTTGTGTATGTTGTGCATAGGATTACATGGTTCGAAACTGAAGTCTAATAAGGAACGTGAATGAGTTTCAATTGTTTCTCTAAGTGAGCCAGAGAATTCCTGCAAGGAGTGCAGTTGAATTTGTCCGCAAGGAGTGCGTGACTGCAGGGTTCAATTAGAGGAGGCATCCATTCTCATCCATCTCAGAAGTGAAGATTTGGCACTGGAGCCATGCAAGGCATGCGCAGGCTAAACGAAGACTCAGAGTTGCGATTCAGAGACAAGGGATTGAAGGATTTCTGCTGCAGGAGTGCGCAGGATCGAAGACTTCAACACTTAACCGTGTCTGAAGATTTGCCACAAGGGTTGCGTGCAGGGAGTTTTCGGAAGGGACTCGAAAGATGAGAGAAAATATCAGGAAGGATAGACCTTCAATTTCGTCGAAGGACAGAATAAATAAACTTGTGCCTTAAAGGTTGCAAGGGACGTCGCAGGATTGCGCGCAGGGTGACGAGTTTTGTGAAAGAACAACTCGTCATTATGGGGATTTGAACGAGAAAGGGACAGAAGGACATAATCATCCGAGGAGAAATTTAGAGAATCCAAGGGCCATTGGATCTTGCGAGGGTGCAAGAAGGCTACAGTAGAGGACAGGGGTTGTTGATCGGGATCGCGAGGTGAGTGGTTCTACTCGCGGATCGGCTATCGGGTCATCGGAAGAAAGGAACAGAAGATTGGGTGATGAAGTCGTGAGAGTGCGATGTGTGACCTTTCGACAGTTGTGGAAGCATTGTGGGCCACAGGTGACAGTGGAATATAGGTGGCATAAACTATTGGCGATTCAGCGTCTCGGACATCGGGAGTCGACAAGGAATTAATTTGGCCTCGCGAGTAGCGAAGCTGCGAGGTAGCGATATTTCGGGTATCGACTCCATGGACTTCGGGAGTCGAGGTGATAGTCATTTGGTTGCGTGAATAGCGAAGTCGCGAGGAAGAGAGATCGCAGATCTCGGCATTTCGGCGTATCGGGTCTCGGGAATTCGAGAGCCCAGTTGACCAATAGAGAATTCGCGAAGTGCGAAGTTTTGATCCTCCGATAAGTAAGTAAAGAGGATTATGAGACGATAACTATGGGTGCAGATCTTCCAATAGGGAGATAGAAGAGCTTTTGGCATTCTTCAGGTTGAGGGAAAGAAGGTCCTGGTGAGGGCGATCGTACTCCAAGGTGAGGGGTCGGTTGCTACCAATCCCTTTTCTCTCTTGACAAGATGCTTGAAAACATGACAAATTTGGGATCCTCTTCTGTACCAATATTGTACTCAGTTACATCATCAACATCAGTTGAACCGTTAAACTTTACTGCCACATCATTCCCATCAAACAACCTTTCTAAAGGAACTATGATCCCTTTGGAATATGGTTTTGAGGTAGCTGAACAATATGGTGATTGGAAATTTATTTAAAAATACATCTGCATGAGGGTTACTTTCATAATCATAATCTTGATCAATATGTAAAGCACAGAACTCATCAACAAACTCAAGAAACTTTTTGATCTCAATACCATCCTCAAACACCTTCCAATGTTGGACATTGTGAGGTATAGAGGGTCTATATTTCACCTCTACATCATATTTTAGTTTGGGTGGGAATGGGACTCTGAAATGGCTTGATGAGATAGCCAAAGAATCAACTATGGTATTCTCCTCTCTTGGAATAAATGAAATGTTGAAAGCTAGGAAGAAACCGTCAACTAGGTCCCATACTTCATTTCTGTAAGTCTTAGGCCTAGGGTTCTTGGCTTCATAAATATTTTTGATATGATGAAAAATTAGTTATGCATCCCCAAATATTGATAGCTCTTCAATCCCTATGTCTTTTGTAGCCCTTAAACCCAAAACAAGAGCTTCATACTTTGCCACATTGTTGGTAGTTTCAAATTCTAGTTTGTAGGACAAAGGTATAGTTTCTTGACAAGGTGAAAAAAATACCACTCCAACACCAACACCTTATTTAGAAGAGGCTCCGTCAAATAACATCTTCCAAACAAAGGTATCTGGAGAAGGGATTTCACAAAAAGTAATGGGTTTCTTTCTGATTTCAAGAGGAGTTTTAGGAGAATTAGTGAGTTGCAATATGTTGGATCCCAAATCAGTGTCAAAAGAAAAAATAAGATGGTTGATGGGGTTTTCTTCATCACTGAAGATGTACGCAAGCTGCACTTCCCTGTAATGTCTCCTTTGTTCACCCTCGAACATAGGAATGGTGGCATATGAAAGGTCCATATGCAAGGTTCCCCCAGTCTCTTTATCCAATATCTAGACAAGAGAATCCTGAACTTAGGGGGAACATCAACCACTATGATATCCATGACCACGCTCTTCATTGGAAAATGGAACAGAGAAACATCTAGGTCTTTGATAACCCCAAGGCACTTGACCTTCCTGGATTCAAAATAATACAGGTCATGGTAGGATTTTGTAACCTCCAACCCAAGCTCTTCCATGACAATCTTAAGCATAAGATTGTGAGATGCCCCTAAATCCATCAAGCAGTTATGAAACACCTTATCATGGATGTTCAATTAAGTGTATAAGGGAGGGGATTATTCCTTTATATCATCTACCAAAGGCCCTAATATGACATATGGCCTTTCATATTGGAGGTTAACTAAGTCTGTGGAGTGAGATGCAGGTTCCAGATGAATTTTTTTTTATAGGAACCTTTTGAAATCCTCATGCTTGACTAAATCTGAGAGAGGTACAAGGATTACAATATTTTGAATCTCATTCTCAAAGCTATAAGGGGACGAAGGCTTCAGAATCTCCTTCACCTCTAGGATAGGACTTTTGACCACTAGTGGGGGGATTTGTGCCTTTCTTTCTTTGTTGTTGTATTCTATATCTTTAGCAGGTTTCTTCTTCTTCATCTTCATTAGTAACCAAGTTATTTGGGAGAGGATTTTGGAATTTATGATCATCTTTGTCCTGGTTTATCTGATCTCTTTGGATGGTCCTAGGGGCATTAGTTGGTATTTTGAAACTACCCCTATTATCATCATTTAGGGGATTCCTATAGCTCTTGTTTCATTCCAATTCCAACCTTTCCACTTTAGCAGAATGTGATTTTAGTAGTTGGGTTACTTCATCTATTTGAGGGGGGGCAGTAGAGGAACTAGAAGTCAGAAATTCAAACCTACTTTTTCTTTTGTCTCTATCAGCCTTACTCCTAAGCTTGTCAGTTGCCAATATATTGGATTCTACTTCAAGGTATGCATCTTCCATATGATCCAAGGAGGTAGCTCTTATTTCTATCAATAGGAGGAAAAAATCAGGGTCAAAAGAACTAGCATAATTCATATCATAGGAGGTTTCTGTAGGTTAATTTTCAGCAAGAATCTTTTTATACATCTTATTAAATATTTTTGAGAAGTCTGAAAAAAATTCCCCTTCTTCTCTCCCAAGTTCCCCTATTTCTATAATATAATAAAGGGGATATTTTTTATTCCCCCAATGTCTTAAGAATGAATCATCCATAGCAAAAATATCATCAATAGATCTAGGAGGAAAGTCCTTAAACCAATCCCTGACATCACCATCAAGGCTCTGTACAAAAACTCTCATCCACACATCTTCATTTTAGATGACCCGAATCTCTGAAAATCTATAAAAGGATGCAAGGTGATCTTTTGTATTCACGTCAACCTCTCTTGTGAATTGGGTCATGTACTTAAGGTAGTCTGTGGCTAGGAAAGAATTTATAGGTTGAGTTAAAACCAGAGGGGCGTATCTAGCAGTCAATATCTCAACCATCATGTTCCTAGGAGGATTATCACCTACCATTTGGACGTGAACTGGAGGAGAACTAGGAGGAGATGGAGTTTGGACAGGTGACACTAGGGTTGTGCTTCTGGGAGAAAAATGAAAAGGTTGAGGGTTAGGAGATAAATATGAGGGGCTATAGGGAACATAGGTTTCTCCTTATGTAACTATAGAAACTCTAATAGGGGGAGGAGTGGAAAAGCCTAGAGTGATAAATCCTTCTAAGTTCCTGGTTCTGAACCACTTCACAATTTCATGGGAGATAGGGGTGTCAAAATTATCTCCTTCCAATCCAATAATAGGAGGGGAGAAATCAACAGGAAAACTACCAAAATTCAATTTTTTTGAAACTTGAGAAAATGGTAAAATAGGAGAATAAGAAGAATATACTAGAGTTTGTAAAGAGGGATTAAGAAGATTACCACAATCACCTGGTACAATAGTTGAAGTACCATCCTCAGTGGTTTTTCCTTTTTTGATAATTTTCTCTAAGTCATCTTCAAGTGTGGCTAGAGGCAGCTGTGGAGTAGACCTCGTGTGTCTTCCTTTCAGAGCCACAACTAAAACAGTGGAGTCGCCAGGTGCAAGCTGTAATATTCAATGGTTCTAATATTTGATGCACCTTCATGACCAGATCTTCTTTGTCATTCTATCCCAGGGAAATGTCTTCAATTCGTTCCCCAACAACAACGCCTGAAATTTTAGCACTAGAAGTCACCCTTAGATTGCATAGAAGGTAAGCCCAATACCCATCATTTTATACAACAAATGTAAATGAGTTTTAGGTGGTAAAATGGAGAATACTTAATGATAATAATGTTCTAACTCAGAAATTTGGACTAGCATGCACAATCAATTGAGGTATTGGATTAACTTCAGTTAGTAAGTTGGAGTAAAGGTGAGTAAAAGGAAGGCTTTGGTGGGAAAGGTGTAGAGGTATGCTATGGACATTAGGTCTTCAAGCAACCTAAGGAGGAAAAACTCAAACAAAAGATCCTCTTGGATTCAAATTTAAAGTAAAATGAAAGAAATCATAACAACACTATAATCAAACATTCATCATAATACAGTCACAACAATCCATGCGAATCAATCATTCATGAACTCTCTCAGTATCAGAGGAAAATAAAATGGAGTAAGATAAGTTGACTTAGATTAATCAAGAAGTCTCAAATCAAGTACATAACCAGAGAAAAAATGTTCTTCATCAAAATATTACAATAGTAAGGGAGCCTAGCTCAACCATTCGACCTTAACAAAATATCAAAACTGGCTATACATATTAGAGATGCTGCAACCACCAGGAATGTGATCATACCACTACATTCAAAGTTTCCAGTCGGTGCCTACTATTTCAGCCTATGTAGGACCTCTTATGTCAGATGCAAGCCCTTCTTAGTTATTTTCTTTGCAGGAAAATCTGTCCCTCGGGAAACTTCGGATTGGCAATATTCCCCCACAAAAACTCTCAATATGCTTTCCATTTATGGGGTGAGACGAGGTCACAACTGTTGCCCCCATTTCCATCAACTACCTTCATCAATATTGGGATGAGTCCTAACATCCATGAATGTTCCAGGAAGTGCCCATGGATTACTCGAGTCAATCTTGACACCTCGAGGCCATGCAGATCTTCTTCTGTGACGAATATGGGAACTTTTATCCTTTGGCGCAACTGCTCTCCATCGCTCCTTATTCAATGTGACCTAGGGCCATGAACCTACAAAATTTCACAATTGTGGGCGCGACCAAGGATGGTTTGAAAGAAAATCTCTTTTGTCCCCTCAATTCACCATGAACTGCCACACGTCCCTTTCTAAAAACCATGGTTTCGATTGTGGCCTGCCCTTGAAAATTTAAAAACGTGCGCACCTCTTGACCCTGAAATGGAGTGCGACCATTGATCTTGTGATCTGAGATGAGGCTTCCTGATCAATGGCCTAGCTCTGGCACCTTTTACATTGACCGACCAAATTTTCTCTTTTCAAATCTACGGTCGAGATCTATTTCGCGATTCGGGCTTCAGACCTTTCAAACTTCAAACTATATTTTCCCCAAGCAAAACCTCTGAAGCTAAGGATCTGATGACGGATGGCTCCTAGATTTGCACAGCCGATATCCACTTTGGGACTTTGGCACTTTGATGAATTTGACACTTTGGCGCTTCGAGACTTCGACGCTTTTCTCATTTTAAAACTCTTGAAGTAAAACTCTCAGAGTGATAGATCTGATGACGCATGGAATTCTAGATTTGGACGACCGAGATCCACTTCGGGTCTCTGGGAAATACAAAAATCAAATCTCTCTCTCTCTTCCATGCACTTTTACCCAGAGATATGGATCTGACGACATGTGGCCCTTGTTGATCAATGACTGTGATCTCCCTCGGGTCTCTGGGAAAATCAAAACTCGAACTTATTTTTCCCTCGAAGTAAAACATCTAGAGTTAAGTATTTGACGACGGGTGCCACTTGAATTGGGAAGATGAGAATTACTTCATCACTTCAGGACTTTTCTCTAGCACTATACTTCACACAACTCTACAACTCTAGATACCCGAGAGACACTAATCTGAACTTGATAGAGGATTTCCGTTGTTGAAAACTGGGCCCGTTTGTTTGTATTTTAAGCCCAAAATGAGTTTCTCTGCATGTTGTTCTTCAAGCCTGAAACAGATTGTTCTGAAAGATGTGCTTTGTGTCCATGATTGCAGCCATTATGATCAAGGATTTGGACAACTGACTATGTTCTTGGAAAACAGGGATACCTGGGAACTTTAAACATAGAGGGGGGCAAACGAAAACGATTTTACAAGCCTAAGGGGGGGAGATTTAAGACTTGGTCTATGAAAAGGAGAGTGACAGGGAAAAATTATAGACTTACATAGAAACCACAAACCCAAAGGACTCTAAAAATTTCATTTGATAACAATTACACAAAGTATTATGAATTGAGGAATTCTGGGAAATGTAAACGTTGGAACAACAAACAATTTGATACAAAGTAAATGTTGGTGTGGTGTTGGTGCTTTTTGGATTGTTTTTAGTGCAAAGTTATGATTATTGATTACTTAAGTTGTTTTATGAACAATATCCATTAACTTCCCCGCCATTCTCTCACTTTTTTGCACATTACAAATCCCCTCACATTCCCAGATTCACTTTACACGCCCCGTTCTTAAAATTAAATTATAATTAAATGGAAACTTTGTATTATAACAATTAATGGATGAAACATAGATGGGTTATAGTTAATAGGTTTTCTTATTACAACAAAATTGATTGTTTAATGGTTTGTTGAGTAGTAGTCATGATATACTCCCTTTCATTTTATCACTTTTCGCTCAATACAACCCCCTTAGATATCCCAAAACCATTATTCACCCCTTGCTCATTTACAAGTATTAAACAATTTTTATGGGTTGGATTGCATGGGTCTGATGTGTTGCTGAGCCAATCTTTATTTCATATTTAAAGAGATGTCATGTATGTCTTGTTTGAGAAGCTAGTTTCTAATAAACGCTGCATACAGGAATGAGTTTCTTCATCAGAGAAAGCCATGGCCTAAATAATAGGGGAAAAGGTAATTGGAACATAGGCCCTAGAAAGCCAAGATTTTTGATACATTTTGATGCAGATCCACAAGAATTAAACCGACTCTTCCAAGATAGATTTTTCAACTGGATTTTTCAACCCCAACATGTCCCCGGTGTCCCAGTTCCCCCTCATGTCTCATTACAACCTGAAGTCTCTGAAAATGATAGATGACAAGAGATTGTTCATCCAACAGTCTCCCAACATCGTGGCTAGCCCAATTTGTCTCTACCTGCTCCTCCTCCGTCGCTTAACCCAATTTTCCAAATTTCCCTTGCACACTCACCTGTATGATTCATCGAGTTCATCTTTATATCCCTTACTTATCATTCACAAGATGAATTCTAGTGGTGGCTCTGGTGGCACTGGAGGTGCTTCTTCATCTCAATCTTCATCTTCTTCAGTGATTGGTACCTTATATAGCCACCATGTCCCTGTCCAATCTACCACAAACCCCGCCAAAGTCATTAAAAAGTATGGGATTTTTTAGTTTGAAGAAGATGTTAGGACCACCATGTGGCATGTTTCCTCCCCTCTTAACCTGGAACCTACTACTCGTCCACTTCCTAAATTCAAAGACCATCTCCCTAGGTTTTCAAGGAATAACACTATCACTACAAATGGACACTTCGTGGAATTTTCTAATGCCTGTGACAACATAGGAGCCAATGCCAACGATACTTGTATGCACTTATTTGTGAATTCCCTTAAAGGGAAGGTTGTAGCCGATTTCTTCGATGTCCCTCCTATGATTTTATCTACTTGGGAGGAGTTAGTCTATTGGTTCAAATATACCTATGGGAAATTCAAAATCCTAGATAAGATGTTATGGGAATATAATAACATCGCTTATAACAACGGTGAGACTATCAAGTCCTTCAACTTACATTTCACCAAGTTATACAATCAAATCCCTGAACTCATTCAACCTCAAAACCAAGCCTCTTCATGAATTATTATAATGCATTACCTTTCCTCTATCATCACAGACTTGAGGAAAAGGACATTGATAACCTCAGTTCCACTCTGCATACTTGTTTAGAGTATGAAGAACAACTTGAAAGAACAAGTCTTCCTAAGGGAGGCTCAGTTAAAAAGACACACATGTATGCCCTTTTATAACTTGTACAAGACATGAATAATCGAATGATAGTGTATGAGAGAAAAGGAAATGTCTCCTCTCTTACCCATAGATCTTCATCTTCTTCTGCACCCCCCTTTATAAACCCAAATGAAAATAATTTTCAGCCTAAGGCTATCATGCCTCGTAGTTGGTGTAAATTTTGCGAGGGACACCATGAGGAAAGTACATGTGAGGTAAAGAAGAATTCCAGAGATAAAATATTTGGTAAGAGACCTGAAACTACCATCATTTTCCTAGACTTTGTAGATCCAGAATATGTCATGATCATATATAATAGGAATAAATCCTATGCTCTGAAAAGCAAATATTATCCTCCCCGCACTTCTTCTCACCCAAGATCATCCTCACCAGCTGCTACTATTCAGGTTCCTAAGGCTCTTGACAGTCAAGGAATTACCTCCCCTCTTCACTCTTCCAAATACAACATTGTAAATCAGTTGGCCAACATCAAAGAAGATGCAACCCTTTTGGACATGGTTGTCATCCCTGGACAACATAAGTATATAAAACAATTCATGGAAGGAAAATATTATGTTGTATCCAAACTCTCTTAAGAGATAGATGAGGAGGATTCCTATGTAAATAAGGTAAGTTTACATAACTTTATATACCCTGTAAAAAACCCCCAGTTTTATATTTTTGTAAAGATTATGGATAAGAGTTCCCATTGTTGCCTCATTGATGGCGGTTCGGGCCCAAGTGTAATGTCGAATATTATTATGGAAGATATAGGATTTTACTGTACAAATGAAAACTCCAGAAGCATTCTCTGTTATAATATTCTACAACAAATGACCATAGGTGAAATCAAGGGCGTGACCTTGTTTTTGTGTGCACACTCTGAAATAAGGACAACCCTTAATATTCAGGTAATCGATATGCTAGTAAGTAACTACTCGAACATCCTAAGAAGAGATTGGAAATCTTTGACGGGTGGGTACCTCTCACTCGACGAGGCACACTTATTCGTTCCTTGGAATAGTAAAAACATCATAGTCCTTAGAGAGGGAATAATTTCACCTTACATAGAAAGTGTCCCATAAACTAATGTAAATTATATCAAGGATGAACTAGGAGTGTATTCCATATTTTCCGAGGAGGACAACACTACCCTAGAACAAATCGAATTAGACGACGGGATGTGGCATATTCACTTTGATGGTTCATGCTCCAATGAAGGAAACAAAGATGGTATTATCTTGTACTCTCCTGTGGGAAAAATTCATAACTTTTCCTATAGGTTACAGTTTGCTTTCACAAATAATTTCACTGAATTCGAAGCATTACTGTTAGGCATTGAAAATGCATATAATATGGGTTGTGGTCACCTTACATGTTTTGGGGATTCCGAGCTTGTTGTGAACCTTGTATATAAGATATAATCTCCTAGCAACAAGTTCATGAAACACTACATCAAAACTTTTTGGGCACTTATCTCGAACCTAATATCTTTCAACATCACTCATGTTAAAAGGGAATTGAACTCAATGGTTGATCAGTTAGTTGTTTTTGCAGCCTCTCCTAATCGACAACTTCTGCCAAAAAGACCTGATTATGCTTTTCAATCTCTATACTATCCACATATCCCTGACAATATAGAATCACGGAAGGTCTTCCCTGGCGATGAAATCATATGTGCTTTCATTCAAAATGAACCTTATAAGCCTAAGTAAATTATATCAATGGAAGATAACAAGATTCCTAAAGGATTGACTCCTCTAGAAATTTCATTTTCATCGAGTGGTGTAGGCAAAAAAGAGAAACATAAAGAAGAGGAGTCGAAAAGGAATGTGGGTGAAACCATTTCCTTGAACATTGGAACTCCGGAGTCTCCAAAGAATGTTAAAATAGGTGCCCAATGTTATGATGAAGAAAAAATGAAATTCGCCAGACTGCTTGATGAATTTCAATATGCTTTTTCTTGGTCTTATGAGGATCTTCGTTGTTTTGATCCTTATCTTATACAACATTCCATTCCTATCAAGGAGGGCATAAAAATAGTTAGGAAAAAACGAAGACCCATTAACCCTGAATTGGAAGCAACTATTTGAAAGGAGTTGGAAAAACTCTTGAAGGTCATGATCATATTTCCAGTTAATTATTCAGAATGGGTTTCTAATTTGGTTCTTGTTTGGAAAAAAGCTGGTCAAATAAGATTATGCATAGATTTTTGCACATTGAATTGGGCTAGTATAAAAGATCACTTTCCTCTCCCTAATATGGAAATTATTTTGCAGCAAGTTGCGGGGTCACGTATGATGTCCTTACTTGACGATTTCTCTGGTTATAATCAAATCAAGGTAAAGAGGGCAGATAAATATAAAACCACTTTTGTTACTCATTTTGGCACTTTTTCTTATGAATGTATGCCTTTTGGCTTATCTAATGCAGGTGCCACTTTTCAAAGAGCTATGCAAATATATTTTGACGATTTGATCGAAAAGATTATTCAGATCTATCTTGATGACTTAATTGTGTACTCTAAAAACTGATCAGATCATTTTGGTAATCTTAAAAGAGTTCTCATGCGATGCAGAAAATTTGACATTTCTATAAATCCTTATAAGTCTATATTTGACATTACCAAGCGCAAGCTCCTTGGACACATTGTCTCTGATTCATGAATAAGCATTGATCCTGAAAGGATTGTTGCTATCCTAAATTTGCCTGCTCCCACTTCTAAGAAGGAGGTTCAAGATTTTATGGGATTTATTAACTTTGTTCATAGGTTTGCTCTTGATTTTTTTATAATGGTAAAGCCAATTCATAATCTTCTTAAGAAAGATTATCCTTTTTCTTGGATAGATGATGTTGAAAATGCTTTTACAAGGATCATGAAAGAAATCAGTTCTGCATCGGTTCTTGTGAAGCCATATTTTGAGAATGAATTTATGATATATACTAACACCACAGAGGAAGCAATTTCTGCGATCCTCATGCAGGGTGATGACCAAGGTAACAAAAAACTAGTGGCTTACGTGAATCAAAGCTTGTTTGATGATGAGTTTAAATATTATTTTATTGAAAAACATTCTTTCTCTCTTGTTAAAGCTGTTGAAAAAATTCGCCACTTCATCTTAGGTAAGCATATGTTGGTAAAAGTGACTTTACCCACTATCAAGTTTTTTCTCTCATAGACTTATCTTTCATAGAAGCTTGCACATTGGATTTCCAAGATCCAGGAGCATGATTTAACCATAGTGACTTCTAACACCATCACGCCTTCACTTAGCTCAACAGGCTAAAACAAGTGAAGAAATTGATAAACATGATAGTTCTCTATCAACATTTTTCTACATTGGTAATCAAGTCCTTCCTATGCCTTAACATCCTTGGTATAAAAAGTTGGTTTACTATTTGAAAAATAAAATATGTCCAGATAACTTAGACACTCATCAAAGAAAAAGGCTTTATCTTGAATCGACTAGGTAGGTCATTATAGGAGACTTCTTATTTATAAGATCTATTGATTTTATGTTTCTTCGTTGTGTAAACAATGAGGAAGCACTAAAACTATTGCAAGAAACTTATGGTTCTCCAAATTCTGTTGTTCACATAGGAGGTCATTTTTATGCTAAAACCATTGCTTTTAAGATTATCAGAAAATGATACTAATGGCCTTCAATCTTTTGCGATTCTTATGATTTTTCTAGATCTTGTGACAAGTGCCAAAAATTTGCTGGTAAATAACGCCTTTCAACCATGTTATTACAGCATGTCCTCCTGGACTTCCCTTTTTCAAAGTGGGGTTTGGAATTTATCTGTCCTATTAATCCTCCATCTTTGGTAGGACAATTATTTATCTTGACAACCACAGAATATTTTACAAAATGGGTTGAAGTTGTCCCTCTTAAACATTCGACAAATGAGCAGGTGATTTCTTTCCCTGAAAATAATATTTTTTCCATATTTGGTCTTCCTTTGGAAATTATTATGGACAATGGCCTGATGTTTATTAATGCTAAGCTGACCCAATTTTTAGCTAAGTTGGGGGTTAAATATTTTACCTCATTAGATTATTACCCCCAAGGGAATGGGCAAGTCGAGTCTACCAACAATAATCTGGTGAGAATTATCAAAATGCTCATCAAAGATAAGCCATGTCAATGGCACACTCTCCTCATTTATGCCCTTTGAGAAGATCGAACTACCACCAAGGTGAACATTGGTTGCACTCCTTTACAACTTGTTTATGGTTAAGAATCCATTCTCTGTACTAATATGGAACTTTCCTCCTTAAGGTTAATGATACAGGTTGAAGAATTAAATTCTTTTGGTGTTTCTCAAAGGATGAATGCACTCCTGGATTTAGAGGAGAAAAGGATGTTTTCCTTGGGTAATATAAAGAGAAGACAACACACTCTTACAAAATATTTCAACAAGAGTGTCAAAAATGTAAAATTTTAATTCATTGAGAAGGTATTGTTGTGGGATTAAGCTCACGTTGTTAGAGGAAGACATTCAAAGTTTCAAAAATTATGGTTGGGTCCTTTCAAGATCACTTTTGTCCTGGGTGAAAATTATTACATTCTAAAGGATTTACAAGAGATATTGTTTTCCTACAGCACTAACAGTTCTCACTTAAAACATTACGTGGAACCAACTTGAAGAGTTTAACGTTGTTTGGATTGTTTCTGTATTTTAGTAATTTTTCAATTCTGCTTTCATATTAGTAGTTTTCCATTTCTTCTATTTTCATTTATGTTATTTCATTTCTTCTCATTTCGATTTTGTTGTTTCATTTCTTTTATGATATTTCTTGTTTTTTGTTCTTTTGATTTGAATTTTTGTAAAAAATAAAATGTTGGATTAGTTTTTCCACGACAGTTCTGCAAAGTATGGTTAATCAATAACAATCAATATTACATGGTTGTTATGATGTCCCCCTAAAGGAATCATTGAATTTGTTATCTTCTTTCATTGTTGTTTTATGAGATAGTTGGTTACATCCTGCTTCTGCTTTCTGCTTCTTCATCCATTTTCAGATTCAAAAGAGCAAGTTCAGAAAATTTTTCTCCTTGAAGTCAAGAGAAAATTTTAGTTGAATGATTATTCTTACAGGGATAAACTCCCTCATACTTAACACTTTCCATGAGTTATTCCCAAATTCCCAGTCATTTTTCCATTAAATCCGCTCACTTCCCCTTGTGGCATAATCATTATGATTTATAGGTTCTTGATCTGATGTTACTTTATCTGTGAAACCAGACACTCTGATTTCTTAATCTGTTGGAAATATATTTCCCTGTGGAGTCACCAATTTGTTGACGATTAAAATCGCAACGATGATTTCCGCCCGCAAAGTATTGCTAAAGCCCTATTATTTAACTATGCTAATAATATAATACTAGTAGGTGGGACCCCCTTGTAGACTGGAGGCGCAAGGATAGATGTATCACACATTTTTATGTTGTTTTTTTTATGTTGCTTACATAGTCCTACATGGTTGAAAATGCATTCTTGGTTTTATTTTGACATAGTAACAAACTGATCATGCATTTTATGGAGTGCTTCTACGATTCAAATCATTTTTGTTATGATGGGCATGTATTTACATTTTCTATGATTTATCCATCTCACTAATCATTGTGATTGATTACCTAGCCACATATATACAAGATATATCTTAGTGATTTCATAATCAAAACAAAGAAAGAAAACCTATGAAAAAAATCTTAAAGTAAAATAAGTTATGTTTGAGCTATGATAAAGGGTTATATGCAAATGGAAAATTAAAGTGATGTTAGTGTTAGTCCTAACTATTATTTTATGGTTGGTTAGTGGCTATGTGATTTTCATTAGATTTGATTTGGGTGCATATAACATTCAAATCTGTGTTATGGAATAGAAATATGGAAAGGGTTAATGTGTAAATGTTACTAGGTGGCGCACTACGTAAGGGACATAGTCATAGATTTCAAATGTTTGGGCATTGAATACATGGTTTAATTGATTGGTGAATGTTTGTATTTCTTGTACCTCGATTTGAATAGGTGAGGAGATGGAAGTGACATGCATTTACTACACGTCACTCCATACTCCCCATATCGGTCGTCACCCTAGCATTGATCCTTGTTGCATTTTCGGTTAAAAGTGATAGTTGTTAAAAGTGATAGTTGTGCATTGGGTTATTATCTGCTTGCCTTTGTTATCATCGGGTGTTAATCATTGGTCTTGTCCAAGGCTTAGAGTAATAAGGGGATTGTGTGGCTCATTGTTGTATCTTTTTTTAGGGTATTCTACTTAAGATTGATAAGTCTCAGAAGACCTCCAACTCTTTGTGTTGTGGTTAAAAGATGAATGCGCTCTTGTTGTCTCCCTGCATTTAATTCTAACAGACCCGATTGGATTTCCAACTGTCTTTGCTCCCTTCGGGCACCCTTTTGGTTGTCAAATATGAGTTTATTAGTGGAATGGTTATGGAGGTTTTTTTTGAGTTATTGTCTCATGTTTCTATGATAAAATTGGTTCAAAAGATATAGGTTCTTTCATACAGTTGAGAATTGTATTATTTCATTATGGTGTTTTTACTAGCCTGGTATCGATTGAAATTGAAAACACATGTGTGTTTTGCTCAGCCCGATCAGGGTTATGACTAATTTTTAAACACTGCATACATGAATAGCTTCTTCAGCAGAGGAAGCCATGGATGAAATAATAGGGTAAGAGGGAATTGGAACAAAGGCCCTATAAGGCCAAGATTTTCGATACATTTTGATGCAGATCCACAAGAGTTAAACCAACTCTTCCAATATAGATTTTTCAATAGGATTGGAAAAGGGTTAGTCTAACCTAGGACAATAATGCCTCCCTTCCAACCCCAACATGTCTTTGGTGTCCCAGTTCCCCCTCGTGTCTCATTACAACCTGAAGTCATTGAAAATGAAAGATGGCAAGAGATTGTTCACCCATCAGTCTCCCAACATCATGGTTGGCCCAATTTGTTTCTACTTTCTCCTCCTCCACCGATTAACCCAATTCTCCAAATTTCCCACACACATTCACCTGTACAGTCTTTCCATGCAAGAAAGAGACTCAAAACTGAAGGCCACCATGCACATGATAAAGGAAAAGTTGTTTATTTCCCCTCCTCTCCCTCGAGTGATTCAGCCAAATCTATTTCATCTTGTATGCACTTGAGAGATGACTTCTCTCATGTTATCAGTGAGATCAACCATAAAGGCTCCACACCACCTAATTCAGAGAAATCAAAGAGATAAAACAACAACAAAGAGAAAATTGCCTCCCAAAGTGGAAAATATGGTTTTTGAGTATATTTATTTATTGATTGTTAAGAACAATTCACTGCTAAAGTTTTTGGACAACATACTATTTTTGGATATTTTGGATGTTATATTTTTTGGATATGGTTTAAAATATCATTGATATTAATTTTCAAATTATGAGAATGATGATGGGAGCCACAAGGAGGGATGCAATTGGTTGATTGACTAGTTGTGTTTATTTTTCTTAAGAAACTAAAAGGAGTCACAAGGGGTCCCACCTACTAGCTATTATTTATTAAAGACCCTTATTATTATTATGTTAAATTTTCCCCTAAACTAAAAGTTAGTTGAGTTTTAGTTAACTTCAATAAAAGAATTAGTTGAACTAATTCAACTAATTTTGATTGATTAAAGGAAAAAAGAAAAGGAAGAACAAGGGGAGAATAGAAGGAGAAATCATACTAAGGTATGCTCTTGAGTTTTATTGAGATAGTTCAGTTTTCATTCATTATTTAATTTATTAAAATCCTAATTCTCTTTTATGACATAAGTGTCCTATTGTAGAAAACAAGATTCAAGGATGAATTACATCATTCAAACACTTGTTTTTCGGAGGTGTTGATCTATCTTTGATAGTCTGTGTATACTTTTCTGTTTACGAATTAAATTTCATGACTGATAAAGGATATTGTACAGAGTCGAGTGGGCAACAATATTTGGCAAGATGATCCATCTTTTAAAGTTCAGTTTTTTACTTTTTGTTAGAAGTCCTTTTGTATGGTTTTCTTTGGGGACATCTAAGTTTGACTTTGGTCCAAACTCCCTCATGGAGTTTTGTAAAGAGAACAATTCTTTTGATTCCTTGGAATGAAATAAGAGATTGTTATTCTATCTCATCTATGTTAAATTGTGACTTGGTATTTTTTCTTTTGTCTCCACACTTACTTTTAGAGATTAGTCATGGAAACATCACAATAACTACAAAAGAAGAAAGTGAGTTGAGCCTAGAGATAACTTTCTGTTCTTTCTCAATGGTACCATCCACTACACACTAAATATCTTGATTATATCATATCTTTAAATAGGCCATGTCTGCTTAAGTACCCCTTACATCAGGACAATTACTAATAATATAAAGGAAAGTCATCCTCTAACATAAATACCATCCCAATTGAAAAAACAAAAAAAAGTTGTTTTCAAAGTTGTTCCCCCATAATCTTGCATAAAGAAATCTTATACTAAAATCTTAAAAGATGGAGGGCTAGTCTCTGAGGGATTAAGAGGCTAACCCATCAGGACACTGAACAGGTCTGTTAGCAGTGTGTATCGGCCTGTGGTATGACTAGGTAAACCCATCAGAGTATTGAACATGCTTGTTGGTAGCGAGACATTCTACCTAGTGAGGATGATAATCTAACAAAAAAATAAAATTAAAATTTGTCCTGATGTAAGACATTACTTGCAGACAAAGATGACATGAAATATATGTGGTTAAGCTAAGGTTAATGAACTCCATAAACATGCCATTGGGAAATAACTCTAAGAATATCTTCAAACTCTCTTGTCTATATCTTCTTATCTATATATAGTATCTCTTATCGTATAGGTGGGGCCATCTTCTAATTGTCTTGTCAGACAAATCAGTGAAATTTATTTCTACACTTGACATACTATAAATATTCAGCTATTGCGGGATACTGACTGATTTTATATACTTTTGATTGTGAGGTGTCACAATACTTAGGTGTGGGGGAGGGGTTCATGTGCTGACAAATGACCATTTCCTAGAGAAATAGATATTTGCAAGAATTTTTGTATTATTTCCATGATACAGGTTACTACATTGATAGTGATTTTATTTTTAAAGTGATAAACTCCTGTGTGCTATAAATTACTATACTTAATAGACCACTCTTTATCGGTTTATATTTCATTACAAGATATGCATTATAGGATTGTCAATACATGTTTTATGCTTTCTATAACATGTTCGTTGTAGATTTGACATTATATGTCATATGAAAGAGGATTGAGTGAGCATGGTGGAAAAATCAACAACAATGGAGCATTCTGCCTCTGCTCATTAAACCACTGTGATTTTCAAAAACATTTAATTTGCATGCTAGCCATTACAAGAAGTGAAAATGTATTTAACACAGAGGTACCAGATGAAGTACCGTATGAGGTGCCATATGAGATTCCCTATGAGGTGTCGAACGAAGTGCCATGTGAATTACACACCAGTAACTGTCCTAGATTCTAGGTAACCAGAACTCAATTACATTCAATTGAATTGGTTGCAGACATTGAGTGAAGTGGTTCATATGTTTATGATCAAATTTCCAAGTCAAAAGACTTGGACATTGATCTAACTACGCATCAATACATTACCCAAAAACAACCCGTCGAATTCGAATTTTCCACACATGGAAGCCAGTGTGCACATGTGTGCAACCTACTCCACTATAAGCACATTCAAAATCAGGTTGGGCAACCATTATCTCCATTCACCTTTTCCATTTTCTCTCCCCTATGTTAAGAAATCATGCCCAACCTCTGCCATTTCCTCCCTTGTTCAAAACACATTCAGCCCGTGCCCAATTTGTGCCATCTCTTGGCTCAATCATGCCCTTGCCTCGTGAATTTAGCCTATGCCACAATGCCCAGGAGGTATGAACCCTCTTCCTATGTGGACATGTTTTCCATTCCCGAATTTTCAAAGTGCAGGGAGGTGTTTTTGCGCTCAGGCTGGGGGCCATTTTTGTCTACCTTCCAGGGCCACGATGACCGCCTCTCCATGCAATTCTCCCTTGGATTCGATGGGAAGAAAACACATGTAGGGTATCTTACCCTGGAAGTCTCAGAAGAATCCATTGCTACAAAAACAAAGCTCCCAAGAATGGGAGATAGATGCCTCAAAAACCACCAATTGTCGTGATCAAGTTATAATAGGGTGTTTAATCCCAAATTCGAGATCATTTCAGGAGAAAAAGGATATTCTAGGGAGTGTATAAAGGTGGATTTCATAAACCCCCTCATCATCATCACAAGGTTGATTACATGAGAAGGTGGATACTCCACTTTCAAAGCTTGTCATTTTAGATTGCTAGCTCATTTTCTATTCAAGAAACCTTTGAACTTCCCCTTCTATTTTCTAAAAATCTTGGAGAATATTTCCTCTCAAGTGAGGAAGAATGTGAGTAACCCCCACAACAGTATCTTTCACCATGTATGGATCAAACTCCTTGTTCTAGATGAACTAGAGAAACAGGGAAAAACTTGGGATGCCTTTATCTACTAATTTACAAACCCTCACTTGACAGTTAAGACTAGCAAAAAGCCACTTAGCCTAAAAACTATCTCTCCATCCAAGCCTCGCCCTCCAAGATCTCCAAACCCCCTTGCAAAAACCCTCTTTTTGCTGGAACAATAAAACAATCTTGGTGATATCCCTACTTCTTCATCGAGTAAAGAGACCAAGAGAAAAGACCAAAAGAACCCTATTGTTAACCCCACAATGCCTTCACTATCTCTTGATCCTACACCTAAAAATCCCCAAGAAGTAATTCAGCAAGACTTTCCCATCATTCCCACAACTAGGAGGGGAGCCAATCAATTTGGTAAAGGACCCTTTCGAAATAATACCCGGAGTAAAAGAACCAAACCTTATGCAAAACCCATGCCTACTTTGGATCCTATTCAAGTGTCCTCTGACCTTGAGAGCCCTCACAAGAGACTTAGGGAAGTTTCTGCAGATGGATTAGAGCCACTAAGGAAGACAAAATCATATCCTACCTCTCCTTACCAATCCCCCATCACTCCTACTTCTCCCATTCCTACTCTAGATCCTAAAATTGATAGATTTTCCACATCCCTCAAAGGATCTAAGACTTATTTAGAGATCATCAATTATGCCCCAACCATTGAAAATATTAAAAAAGAAAACCATCAACTTCTCCAACAGTTGGAGTAAAGGAAGACAATAGATGAACACCTTCATCATGATAATGCAGTCCTTCAAGAAAAGATGATCTCTCTTCAACGGTTGGTCGATGAGATGACCAAATCTAACCGTATCTTGAGAGCACAATTGAAGCAACACAAGAGGCACAAGGCTAAGTCTTCACAACAAGAAGGAGAAGCTTCCAAAGAAGATCCTCCTCAGCAAGCCTAGTCACGAGGGGTAACTTCTTTTTGTTTGTAGTGGGACCTGCAAAATAGTAAGTGTGGGGGTAATGTTGCGCCAGAGATATGATCAATTTATGACAATTATTAGACACTTTTTGCCAAATGTACATATGTATTTTTCACTTTTTGAAGGAGCTTTTTGAAGAATTTTATGCTAAAATGGTATGATCTACACATGTACGTATGATTCGTGTTTAATGATACTATTGAGTATAATTCATCATGTTTTTATAGTTCCAAGGATATGATTCAAATTTTTTGGTGTTACAGGGAAAAAACGCACCACGTTTCTGCTTTTGGAACTCAGTCTAGAACTCCTTCCAACACTCAATCCGGTACCTAATCCAACACTGCGTCCAACACCACGTCTTGCATAAAAATGGAGGGCAACTTGGTGGTTCTGGTATTGGCAGCCAGTGATGGGTGAATCGGGAATGTGGGTTTTGTTCATGCTTTCCCCCTCCAGCTACTGAACTTCCATCAACTCATTTTTGGTTGTTTAAGAGGGTGATTATCGACTTGCTCTGTTTCAGTAGTTAGGGCATCATTTAATGTAAATTGTCGAATTTAGAAGTGGTTCAACCCTCCCGTGCTCGACCACTTGGTCTGTAAACATTATAAATACCACTGTGGTGGTCAGATGATTGTAAAACATTAGAAGTATCAATGTGATAGAGAGAAACACGATTTTACTTTGTTTTTCTATTTTACATTGCCAGATTATATAAGAACTACGTTTTTGCGTTTTTATGATGAAATCGTCCTGCTCAGTTCGTGGTGTGCTTTTAGGAAGTGACCACGACTTGTTGGGGGGGCCACCAATAGTCTAGTAACTGTTCTTTTTTTTGTTTATGCATTTCATAATTTAGTTGTTCTCTTTATTTTTTGTACATGCATTTTTATTGTGTTAATTAGTTTGATGTTATAATTTAATTGCTTTGATTCTCTTTTGCAGGTTAGTATGATAGATTGTGTTAGCATGCATTGATCTTGTAGTTAGGAATGGATTTGAAAATTATTAGACTAACCCCATGTGCAATTAGATATTAGATTATGTTTTTATTTATGATTTTAGAGTTCAATTTAAAACAGAGTTTTATATAGAATAGAACAAGTTTTAATTTGAGTTTTCTTCGACAAGGATTTGATGGATGGATAGGATTAATTTCAGTTTTCAATTATAGATTTCTTATATCATTTTCATATAGATCTTTCTTACTTAGTTGTTGGCTAATACACTTGGTAGTTTACTTTTTAATGTCATGTTTTAATTTATGTTCTTAAGCATTTTCCTTTTTGTAGTTTGAATTACTAAGATAGATGTAGCATAGCTTCACTTTATGCATTTTCTTTCCTAGAGTTAAATTGAAATTGTATTTCTTAGTTAATAGTTGAGTTTAAGTATGAATTTTGTTTACATACTATAGAAGTGAAATGATGATATCGTTATATTTTTGATGTTTAATAAATGAATATGCATGGTAATTGATGATTGTTTTTGTCATGGCTAAATTCTCGTTGGATTGTTTAATCCATACCTTTCAGTTTTCTATTGAGATCGGTGTTGAGCTTATACCACTTGAGTTATCTTTTTTTGTCAAGTGCCATCGAGATATTAAAAGATACTGAAGACACTTACACAACAACCAACAATATATTTGAGTTTTTCATAGGTTAAAGATAGTTTCTTGCTTTTGTAGATCATAAGATATAGTTTCTTGCTTTCATAGCTTAGAAGATAGTTTTATTGCTGTTGTAGGATAGTTAGTCTTTTGTTTTGATAGATCAAAGAGTAGTTTGCTTATCATAGATTAAAGGTTATTTGTTAATCTTTCTTGCTTTCAATCAAATAGATTTCCTTTCATGAATTAGAAATAGTTTTGAAATTTGAGTTAAGAACATAGTCCACTTGCCTCTTAGGCTAGATAGTTGTTCAATGAGAAGTTTTAATTTGATTACTTGCAGTAGAAGTTATCTTAGATTAGTTAGTTGTCTATTTGCTTTAATAGG
>ML791561.1:118898-131265 GCA_009831015.1 Picea engelmannii | reverse complement strand
CATGTTGAATGTTATCCTTTAAAGTTCCTATGTATACATCAATCAAGTGCTCATCTGGAATATCGGTTACCTTTATATTCAATCTTTGGAAGTTCTCAATGTGCTCGGTAACTGAACCCTTTTGCTTGAGATTTATCAATTGGGAAAAGAAGGTATTGCTCCTTGTATCCTTATAGTGTGTTATCATTTCTTCCATGAGAATTGTCCAAGTGACGAGTGATTTGCGAGAACCAAGCCATTGATACCATACAAATTGATTAGGTTCTAAATATAAAGAAGCAATTCATACCTTTTGTGTATGTGGCACATTATGGAGATCAGAGAATTTCTCCATATCAAGTATCCATGTGATTGGGTCCTTGCCATCAAACTTCCTCATATCAATCTTAGGAACGTGGTTGGTCTTTAAACCAAATTTGGATTTTCTCCATTCTTGATTCACCTTCCTTGTGTCCTCATCATTAATTTCATGGGATGCATTTTCACTTTCAGGTGTCTTCTCTGTTATGAAATTTTTCAATACTTCCATGATATCCCCTTTTAAACTCTCCATCATCTCTTGTAGTACATCTTTTTTTACTATCTTCTTTTGTAAATAATTTATGTCACTATGCGTTTCTTCACCTTCATCAAGAGTCCAAGTAGGAATTTATGGAGGCTTATTTGGTGTAGAAGTTCCCTTTTTGGGTGGCATGTTGGCCAAGTATCACTTTTGAACCTTGATTTTGAGGTGGTTATGCTAGACAATATTTCTTCTATTGTATCTCCAAAGTTTTGGACCTTTTGGGTATGAAACTTTATTTTATGTAGTTCTCTGATATTTATTCTCTGCAATTCCACAAGTCTGATCAAAATTGGATGTGCCAAGTGGAATTTACGGTAACTTCCCCACAACTTGCCGATTTTTGGACTTTCCAGGAGATATTACTTGTATATCTTCCCCGCACAAAATAATTGATATAAAATTCTGAAACTCCCACCCAAAATACTACAAACTGTTCGTAATCCAATTAAACCAATCCCACTCAATTTGGATACTCTAGGAATAAGTTATGATTGTTTTACCTGGAACACCTTTTTGCGACTAGTCAATAGGACTAGTCAGATACCGTAACTTACACAAGGTGTATATACAAATTTAAGATGCCCCAGAATATGAAATTGTTACCATAGATACCTTACTAATTTTTGTAAATAGCCTCCGTATTTTAGGGTCTGAAACATTACAGAAAAGTTTTTATAGAAAAAATTTTGCAATGTATTAGTTCAGGATGATTCCAGAACCCTATCTTGTACAAGTTGTATCTCCGAAATTATAAGGAATCAAGATCTGAATTTTGAACCCAACATATCTTGATCTGTCTACTAAATATCCTCCAAGAATTTCCTTCTAAAACATTGTAGAAAAAAAATTATAGTGAAAATCCCAAGGTGTCTCAGATGTAGCAGCGAAACCCCAAGACCTTGAGATCTGATACCATATGTTAAGAACCAAATATCAATATAGCATAGAAAAACCTCATAAAAGGTACTCAGCACCTTGAAAAATAGACAATTTCAGATAATAAGCCTCTTCAAGGGGGCAACCTCCTTTTACCCCACTTAAATGTTCAAGTACAAGATGATTCAAAATTAAAATGTCTCCTTGGTATATATAGGAGACTAGGAGGTATAATTACAACTAATGGCCTAAAGTAAACATAAATAAAATAACATTACTAATATAATACTCCCCAATTAAGGGGTAGTGAGCCAATATTAGGGCTTAACACTCTCACTCGACGAGACACACTTATCTGTTCCTCGGAATGGTAAAAACATCATAGTCCTCAGAGAGGGAATAATTTCACCTTGCATGGAAAGTATCCCATAGCCTAATGCAAATTATATCGAGGAGGACCTAGGAGTGTATTCCATCTTTGTCAAGGAATACAACACTACCTTGGAACAAATTGACCTAGACGATGGGATGTGGCATATGCACTTTGATGGTTCATGATCCAATGAAGGAAACATAACTGGTATTATCTTATACTCTCCTATGAGAAACATTCTTAACTTTTCCTATAGGTTAGAGTTTTCTTGCACAGATAATGGAATTGAATTTGAAGCATTACTGTTAGGCATTAAAAATTCCTATAATATGGGTTGTGGTCACCTTACAGTTTTTGGGGATTCTGACCTTGTTGTGAACCGTGTATGTAAGATATACTCTCCTAGAAACAAGTTAATGAAATGCTACACCCAAAATATTTGGGCACCTATCTTGAACCTACTATATTTCAACATCATTCATGTTATTAAAAAGGGAATTGAACTCAATGGCTGATCGGTTAGTTGTTTTTACAGCCTCTCCTAATCGACAACTTCTGCCACAAATAGCTGATTTTACTTTTCAATCTCTGTATCATCCATATATCCATGACAATATAGAATCATGGCAGGTCTTCCCTAGTGATGAAAGAATCCATGTTTTCATTCAAAATGAATCTTATAAGACTAAGGAAATTATATCAATGGAAGATAACAAGATTCCTAAAGGCTTGACTCCTCTAGAAAGTTCATTTTCATTAAGTCATGTAGGAAAAAAAGAGAAGCATAAATAAGAGGAGTTGAAAAGGAAAGTGGTTGAAACCATTTCCTTGAACATTGGAACACCCGAGTCTCCAAAGAATGTCAAAATAGGTTCTCAATGTTTTGATGAAGAAAAATTGAAATTTGCTAGACTACTTGGTGAATTTCAATATGTTTTTTCTTGGTATTATGAGGATATTCATGATTTTGATCCTTCTCTTGTACAACATGCCCATGCCATTCCTATCAAGGATGGAATAAAACTAGTTAGGAAAAAACAAAGACCCATTAACCTTGCATTGGAAGAAACTATACGAAAGGAGTTGGAAAAACACTTGAAGGTGGGGATCATCTTTCCAGTTAAGTATTCAGAATGGGTTTCTAATTTGGTTCTCGTTCAGAAAACAAGTTGTCAAATCATATTATCAATATTTTTTTGCGCATTGGATTGGGATAGTATAAAAGATCAATTTTCCCTCCCTAATATGGAAATGACTTTGTAGCAAGTTGCAGTGTCACAAATGATGTCCTGACTTGACAATTTCTATGGTTACAATCAAATCAATGAAAAAAGAGTAGATAAATGTAAAAAAAAATTTATTAATTGTTGGGGAACTTTTTCTTATGAACGTATGCCTTTTGGCTTATCTAATGCAGGTGCCACTTTTCAAAGATCTATGGAAATAGATTTTGACGATTTGATCAACAAGATTATTCATCTTTATGACTTAACTGTGTACTCTAAAAACTAAACAAATCATTTTGGTCATCTTAAAAGAGTTCTCATACGATGATGTAAATTTTTCATTTCTCTAAATCCTTCTAAGTCTATCTTCAACGTTACCAAGGGAAAGATCCTTGGACACACTATCTCTGATTCAGGAATCAGAATTGATCCGGGAAGAATTGTTGCTATCCTAAATATGCATGTTCCCACTTCGAAGAAGGAGGTTGAATCTTTTATGGGGGTTAGTAACTTTTTATGTAGGTTTGTTCCTGATTTTGTGGTAATGGTCAAGCCAATTCATAATATTATTAATAAAGATCATCCATTTTCTTGGAAATATGATGTCCAAAATGATTTTGTAGGGATCAATAAATAAATCAATTCCGCATTGGTTCTAGCAAAGCCGTATTTTGAGAAGGAATTTATGATATATACTAATACCATAGAGGAAGCAGATTATGCTATCCTCATGCAGGGTGATGACCAAGGTAATGAAAAACTAGTGGCTTACATGAGTTATATATTTTGTGATGATGATTTTAAATATTCTTTTATTGAAAAATATGCTTTCGATCTTGTTAAAGCTATTGAAAAAAATTTCCCCTTCATATTAGGTAAGCATACATTGGTAAAATTCCCTTTAACCGTTGTCAATTTTTTTCTCTCACAGACTTATCTTTCATGGAAGCTTGCACACTGACTTGCCAATATCTAGGAGCATGATTTAACTATCGCAAATTATAACACCATTACGGGATGTGACTTATCCCTTCACTTAGCTCAACATGATGAAACTAGTGAAGAAATTGATGAACATGATAGTTCTCTATCAAAAATGTTCTACATCAATAATCAAATCCTTCCTATGTCTAAACATCCTTGGTATAAAAATTTGTTTTAATATTTTCAAAATCAAATATGTCTAGATAAACTAGACACTTATCAAAGAAGAAGGCTTCGTCTCAAATCTGCTAGATATGTCATTATAAAAGAGACTTATTTTTTAGAATATTTGTGGATGGTATGTTGCTTCACTATGTAAACAATGAGGAAGCACAAAAACTGTTGCAAGAAACTCATGGTTCTCCAAATTATTTTTTTCACATAGGAGTTCATTTTTCTGATAAAACCACTGCTTTTAATATTATCAAAAAAATATACTATTGGCCTTCAATATTTCTTTATTCTTATTATTTTTCCATATCTTGTGCAAGTGCCAAAAAATAGCTGGGAAAGAACGCCTTTGAGCCATGCCATTACAACCTTTCCTCCCAGACTTTCCTTTTTCAAAATGGAGCTTGGACTTTATTGGTCCTATTAATCCTCCATCTTCAGGAGGAGAATTCTTTATCTTGATAGCCAAAAACTATTTTACAAAATGGGTTGAATTTGTCATGCTCAAGCATTCGCCAGATGAGTAAGTGATTTATTTCCTTGAAAATAATATTTTTTCCAGATTTGGTGTTCCTTTGGAAATTATTACGCACAATGGTCCTACTTTTATTTCTGCTAAGGTGACCAAATTTTTAGCTAATTTGGGGGTTAAACATTTTACCTCATCATCTTATTACCCCCAAGGGAATGGGCGGGCCGAGTCTTCCAATAAGAAACTAGTTAGAATTATCAAAAGGCTCATCGAAGATAATCCATGGCAATGGCACACTCTCCTCACTTATGATTTTTGGGAATATCAAACTACCACCAAGATGAGCATTGGTTGCACTCCTTTCCATCTTGTTTATGGTCAAGAAGCCCTTCTTCCTACTGAGTTGGAACTTTCCTCCTTAAGGTTAATGCTACAGGTTGAAGAATTAAATTATTATGATGTTTCTCAAAGGATGAATGCACTCCTAGATTTAAAGGATACAGGTGGATATTGGTGGCCACCCACCTTTTCCAACTGGCTCAAAACAGTTTTCTGGCAATTTTGACAATTTACTATTTTTAGTAGTTTTAACTTCTAGGGCCATTTTGAGGGCCCAAATGAAGGTTTTTGGGATAAAAATTCTTAATGATAGATAAAGGCATGATTGCACCCTCGAAATCAATATCCTCAACGATACCTTTCCAATAGGATATTGTGCGCCTAAAACAAAGATCGTATGCAAAAGTTACGACCCCAGGAAGTTGATGTACTGACTTACCCAAATGGGGCCCACATGACTTTTGGTAGTTCATCTCCTAGGGTTAGGTTTTTGGATGTATATGGTTTTTGAAATTCCTATTTATTGTAAAAATTCCTTTAGAGCCTCATTGCAATCATATTCTTGCAAATGCAAGTAACAGACACATATCTTCTCAGAGATAAGCTTCAACTATTCTAGCAAGTCTTTCACTCTGTATTTTTATAGTCTTTATACATTTTCGCTCATTAATAGAAAATTGTGTAAATTATTGTATCTCTGTGTTTATGGTTTCATATCTGATACATTTCTATTATATTATTGGATATTCGAGATATCTCTGTACATTTATTTATTATATCTCTGCTCTTATTTCATGCCAAAAATAATCCAGATCATTAGAATCAGAGCAGGATGCTCTTGATCATTTTTTTTTCATTGCATGTCCTCGACGAGGTTTGAGTATAACAAGTTTGGTATCGATATTTTCTCTCTTGAATACAATCTCTCTCGCATGCCTAAGAAACTGTCCATGTCAAAAGACAATAAAAACGATGGAGTAGACGATCCTATCAATTTGTTGCTAGAGAAAGCTCTCACACGACAAAGGAACGAAATGATGGAGAATTTTTCCCACATCCTTCAATGCTTTTTCATAGAAACATGTGCATATTCATCAAAAAACCACTTTGGAATAACCTATCCTTTCAAGGTAGATGTTAATTTTTATATTCCCATATTTGAAGGTGAGATAGATGCAAATTCCCTAGACAAATGGTTAAATCTATTACAAGGTTATTTCTTTGTTCATAATTTTTCTAACATGGAAAAGATCACCTTCGCACTCCTTAAAGATATCCCCCATGTCAAACATTGGTGGGAAAATTACTGGGAGAAAATTTCCACAGAGGAGTCTAGAATATATAGGGTCGAGCCGACTTGGGATTTTTTTGTGGATGCGGTAAAGGAACAATATTACCCTATTGGAAACTATGAGGACCAATACATGATATGGACAACACTATAGAAATAGAGGGGCCAAGAACTTTCGTATTTTACCAATACATTCAATACCTTGCACACCAAGCTGGGTATCATTGACTCCGAATGACATTTGGTTCTGAAATACCGTGGGGCTCTGTTGATTAAGGTTGGTTGTCATTGATGTCAACCCTTGAAGAAAGCTCTGTAGCACAAAGGTTTGGGTAATGGACCCAATATTGTTTTATGTAAATATGAATCATTATAGTTTTTTCATGGTTGATAAGAAGTAAATATGGATGAACTCCAAAGTGGTCCCCTTATGGTGAAATCCCTCACAGGAAGAAGCTTTGCAGAGTAAAAGATCCCATGCTTAATTGTGGAATAATGAGATGAAGGACAGTGAATTTGTGAGGTAAACTATCCTATATGGATAGTTCTTTTCATGCCATTTCTGGTGGTATGTAGAACGTCACATAACTCCTCACGGTTAGAGAGTTTACCATGTGAAGTTGGAGAACCCAGGTTTGGGTAATGGACCCAAGTTTTTCTTATGGATAACGGTATGATTTTTTCTATATTTGAAGGTAATACTATTCTATATGGATATTACATGTCATTCCATTTCTCGTGTTATGTGGAATGTCACATAACTCCTCATGGTTTGAGACTTATGGCCTTACGAAGTTGGAGGACCCTCATATGTCATCTAGAAGCCCCAAAAGGTCAAAGTAGTCAAAGTGGTTTAAGAGATTTTAAAAGGTAAATAACAAAGTGAAGTGATGAGCATATTATAATTCAAGGTGAATACAAATAAATTATTTCAATAATAAACTTAATGGAGAAATTAGAAGTGGGTTAACCCTAAAACAAGGAAAGTGGGCCAAGTGACCTAGAAGATGTTTTTAAGGAAGTTACTTGGAGAGTATAAATATGAGGAAAGACTCTCTCATTTTAATTACACTTGATCATATTGAATATCTATATATGTCTGAGGTAACCAAGGATATCTAAGCCAAATTTCTGAGGGAAGGTGAAGAAAAGAAGGATAAAATGCAAGGAAGGATAAATTCTTTTAATGGTGCTTTCTAAGGTGTTTTAGGTAAAAACATTATAAATTCTTCATAATAGATAAAAATTCAGTGAGACCAAATGTGTTGGTTAGAGTACAGTCTGTATTATGTTGTGTAATAGTTTTAGATCAATGCAACAAATATTGCGTGTGGGGCACGCTCTATAAGGTCTCTCTCTAGAATAAGCCATAATTCAACAAGGTATGCCATTTTTGCTATAGATCCTTTTATGAAAGGTTCCAAGTAGTGACACCTGGAGGAATTGCATAAAAGTATTAAAGAACATTGTGTATCAGTTTCATATCTTTATACATTACAGGTTCAAAGTTACGATTACTTCAAGTTAGGGTTGTTGACTAATCCAAAACTAGGCATGTGAGACTAAATAAACGTTTGATGAAAATGCTAGTCTCTTGTTGTTAAGGTTAAGGAAGTTTTGTAGGAATGTGATCATATACACCAGGTATATTAAAGAGCTACAAATCATATTTGGATGATGAAATTAATGAGGGATTTTGGTTGAGGTACATGTTGAGTACATGGTTGAGACAAGTAGTTGATGAGATGACACATACATGAGGTGTATAGTTGATGATGTTGGTACATATTGATGAGTCATATTTGATGAGTAGTTGACACTTGATTGGTACATACTTGGTACATGGTTGGGTGCACTTATTTATGTTATAGGTTGATTACAGGTTGTTTGGTACAGGTTGGTGCATGGTTGATGCACTTGTTTATGGTACATGTTGATTACAAGTTGAGGTACATGTTGATGTATGGTTCATATTTATTGGTACATGTTTACAGCGATATATCTCACAGTGATAGTGTGATAGTGGTTCCATCATTCTACTTCTACTTCAGGGTGGCAGGACGGGGCAAGGATAGGTGGTTGTAGCCACCTTTCGATTGTAGCCGAAGAACATAGGGTGTTGTATCATCCTTCTGGTTGTAGCCAAAGAATTGGGGAGTTGGAGCTTCCCTCAGGTTGTAGCCTGGGAAACTAGGGGGTTGGAGCCTCCTTCCAGTTGCAGCTGGAAAAAAAAGGAAGTTGTTGCTTCCAATAAATGTAATTCTTCAAGACATATAAGAAAAACAATTCTGTGGTTTTCTCCCAATTGGGGTTTCCACGTAAAACATTGGTGGAAAACTTACTCGGAGAAAAGTTTCACAAAGGAGTCTGGAATATATGGGTTCGAGCTGACTTGGGATTTTTTTTTGGATGCAGTAGAGGAAAAACATTACCCTATTGGAAACTATAAGGACCAATACATGATATGGAAAACACTATATAAATAGAGGGGCTAAGAAGTTTCAGATTTTACCAATACCTTCCATACTTTGCACACCAAGCTGGGTATCACAAACTCCGAACGACATTTGGTTCTAAAATACCGTGGGGCTCTGTTGATTAAGGTTGGTTGTAATTGATGTCAACCCTTGAATAAAGCCCCGTAGCATAAAGGTTTGGTTAATGGACCCAAGATTTTTTGATGTAAATATGAATCATTATAGTTTTGACATGGTTGATAAGAAGTAAATATGGATGAACTCCGAAGTGGTCCCCTTATGTTGAAATCCCTCATGAGAAGATGCTTTGTGGAGTAAAAGATCTCATGCTTAATTGTGGAATAATGAGATGAAGGACAGTAAATTTGTGATGTAAATTGTCCTATATGGATAGTTCTTTTCATGCCATTTCTGGTGGTATGTAGAATGTCACATAACTCCTCACGGTTAGAGAGTTTACCATGTGAAGTTGGAGAACCCAGGTTTGGGTAATGGACCCAAGTTTGTTTGATGGATAATGGTATGATTTTTTATATATTTGAAGGTAATACTATTCTATATGGATAGTAAATGTCATTACATTTCTGGTTTTATGTGTAATTTCACATAACTCCTCATGGTTTGAGACTTATGGCCTTATGAAGTTGGAGGACCCTCATATGTCATCTAGAAGCCACAAAAGGTCAAAGTAGTCAAAGTGGTTTAAGAGATTTTAAAAGGTAAATAATAAAGTGAAGTGATGAGCGTATTATAATTCAAACTGAATACAAATAAGTTATTTCAATAATAAACTTAATGGAGAAATTAGAAGTGGGTTAACCCGAAAATAATGAAAGTGGGCCAAGTGACCTAGAAGATATTTTTAAGGAAGCTACTTAGAGAGTATAAATATGAGGCAAGACTCTCTCATTTTAATTACACACTAGCATATTGAATATCTATAGGTGTTTGAGGAAACCAAGGATATCTAAGCCAAATTTATGAGGGAAGGTGATGAAAAGAAGGATAAAATGAAAGGAAGGATAAATTCTTTTGATGGTGTTTTCTAAGGTGTTTCAGGTAAAAACATTATAACTTCTTCATAACAGATAAAAATTCAGTGAGACCAAATGTGTTGGTTAGAGTACAGTCTGTAGTATGTTTTTTAATAGTTTCAGATCAATGCAACAAATATTTCATGCGGGGCACGCTCTACAAGGTATCTCTCTAGAATAAGCCAGAATTCAGCAAGGTATTCCATTTTTGCTATAACTCCTTTTCTGAGAGGTTCCAAGTAGTGGCACCTGGAGAAATTACATAAAATAAACTAAAGAACATTGTGTATCAGTTTCAGATATTTATACATTACAGGTTCAAAGTTATGATTACTTCAATTTAGGGTTGTTGACTAATCCAAAACTAGGCATGTGAGAGTAAAGAAAAGTTTGATGAAAATGCTAGTCTCTTGTTTATAAAGTTAAGGAAGGTTTGCAGGAATGTGATCATATACAATAGGTATATTAAAGAGCTACAAATCATATTTGGATGATGAAATTGATGAGGGATTTTGGTTGAGGTACATGTTGAGTACATGGTTGAGACAAGTAGTTGATGAGATGGCACATACATGAGGTGTATAGTTGATGATGTCGGTACATATTGATGAGTCATATTTGATGAATAGTTGACACATTATTGTTACATACTTGATACATGGTTGGATGCACTTGTTTATGGTATAGGTTGATTATAGCTTGTTTGGTATAGGTTGGTTCATGATTGATGCACTTGTTTATGGTACAGGTTGATTATAGGTTGAGGTACAGGTTGATGAATTGTTTAGATTTATTGGTACATGTTTACAACAATATATCTCATAGTGATAGTGTGATATTGGTTCCATCATTCTACTTCTACTTCAGTGTGGCGGGACGGGGCAAGGACAGGTGGTTGTAACCACCTTCTGGTTGTAGTCAGAGAACATAGGGCGTTGTAGAATCCTTTTGGTTGTAGCCAAAGAATTGGGGAGTTGGAGCTTCCCTTAGGTTGTTGCCTGGGAAACTAGAGGGTTGGATCCTCCTTCGAGTTGCAGCTAGAAAACAAAGGAAGTTGGTGCTTCCAATGAATGTAATTCTTCAAGACATATAAGAAAAAAAATTATGTGGTTTTCTCCCAATTTGGGTTTCCACGTAAAACACTGGTGTATTTTGTATGTATGTGATTGTTTATTTCTTACTGCTCATTATTGGATAGTAATTCTACATTGATATAACATTTGAAGAAAAAGGATTATAAGTATGCTATTACTGATTCACCCTCCCTCCCTCCCAGTAATCCATCAATTGGTATCAGAAAAGGTTCCTTCAGAAATCAGTTTAACCACTGAAAGGTAGATCATGGAGAGTACCAACTTGTATAAAAATGGAATACCAAAGTTTGATGGACATAAGTATGCTTTTTGGAGCATAAGGATGAAGACATATATACAGGCACAAGGATTTCAAGTTTGGCAATCAATTGTAGATGGATACACAACACCAACAATTCCATCAACAAATGACAAAGCAGTGAAACTCAGTGAGAATAATTCCAAATGCAAAAATGCACTTTTGAATGGTCTCAGTGATACGATATTCACCAAAGTTGCACATTGTAAATCTGCTAAAGAGATTTGGGACAAGCTTCGAAATATTTATGAAGGAGATTCAAAACTCAAAGCATAAAAGCCTCAAACTTATAGAGGTTAGTTTGAACAAATGAAAATGAAGGAAGATGAAGATATCACAACCTACTTCTTACGAGTCGATGAAACAGTGAATTCAATTATAGGATTCGGAGAAGAAATCGAAGAATTTGTAAATGTTCAAAAGGTACTAAGATCTCTTCCTATGATATTCAACCCTAAGATATCAACACTAGAAGAAAGATCGGATATAAACTCAATAAGCATGGACGAGCTGCATGAAATCTTCATAGCATATAAGATAAGAACTGAACAGGAAAATCCAGATGTAAAAGAAGCAGCTTTCAAAGCATCCAAAAGATCAAAGAAAAATAAAAAGACACAAGAATAATATAGCAACATCAACGATGTCTCGTAAGATGATGAAGAAGTGGCCAACTTCTTCAAAATATTGAACAAGGGAACCAATGGTAGGTATAGAGGTAAGATTCCTTTAATTTTTTTTAATTGTGATGGTATTGGTCATTTTTCTAACAAATGTCCTCATAAGAAAAAGAGAAATGATGAAGGTTACTCAAAAGGAAGAAAAATATATAAAGGTAAAAGAACTACAAAGAAAGTTTTGAAGAAAAGATTTTGCACCAATGAATACATCTCATCATCAGAAGAAGATGAAGTCAGTGACAGTGAAACAGGGAGAGTTCTATTCGTGGCAGTAGAAGACTTTGATAAATAATACTCCGAAGAATAATATGAAGAAGAATATGAAGAATAAATTGAAGAGGCAAAAGTTGACTTCCAAGAAGAATTAATGAGTGCCATAGAAGTTATCAGAAGAGAAAAGAAGAAAAAAAAGAAACTACAAGAAGAACTAGATAAGAAAAAAGACACTCAAGAACTAGAACAAATGATCACAAAATTGAAGGTTCAA
>ML791561.1:101080-113942 GCA_009831015.1 Picea engelmannii | reverse complement strand
ATTAGAAGTGGGTTAACCCTAAAATAAGGAAAGTGGGCCAAGTGACTTAGAAGATGTTTTAAGGAAGCAACTTGGAGATTATAAATAACAGGCAAGGCTCTCTCATTTTAATTACACTTGAGCATATTGAATATCTATAAGCGTTCAAGGCAACCAAGGATATTTAAGCCGAATTTATGAGGGAAGGTGAAGAAAAGAAAGTCGAAATGAAAGGAAGGATAAATTCTTTTAATGGTGCTTTCTAAGGTGTTTCAGGTTAAAACATCATAACTTCTTCATAATAGATACAGATTTAGTGAGACCAAATGTGTTACTTAGGGTACAGTATATAGTATGATGTGTAACAGTTTCCAATCAATTCAACCAATATTTCTTGCAGGGCATGCTCTACAAGGCCGCTCTCTAGAATAAGCCAAAATTCAACAAGGTATGTCATTTTTTCTATAACTCCTTTTCTGAGAGGTTCCAAGTAGTGACACCTAGAGGAATTGCATAAAACACACTGAGGAAAATTTTGTATCAGTTTCATATATTTATACATTACAGGTTCAAATTTATGATTACTTCAATTTAGGGTTGTTGACTAATACAAAACGAGGCATGTGAGACTAAAGAAAAGTTTGATGAAAATTCTAGTCTCTTGTTGTTAAAGTTAAGGAAGGTTTGCAGGAATGTGATCATATACACCATGTCTATTACAGAGATACAAATCAGATTTGGATGATGTAATTGATGAGGGATTTTGGTTGAGGTACATGTTGAGTCATGGTTGAGACAAGTAGTTGATGTATTGGCACATACATGAGGTGTATAGTTGATGATATTGGTACATATTAATGAGTCATAGTTGATGAGTAGTTGACACATGATTGGTACATACTTGGTACATGGTTGTATGCACTTATTTATGGTACAGGTTGATTACAATTTGTTTGGTATATGTTGGTGCATGGTTGATTCACTTGTTTATGGTACAGATTGATTACAGGTTGATTACAGGTTGATGCATGGATGATGCATGGTTCGGATTTATTGGTATAGGTTCACAACTTTATATCTCATAGTGATAGTGTGACAGTGGTTCCATAATTCTACTTCTACTTCAGGGTGGCAGGGCGGGGCAAGGACAGGTGGTTTTAGCCACCTTCCAGTTGTAGCCAGAAAACATAGAAGGTTGTAGCCTCCTTCTAGTTGTAGCCAGAGAATTGGGGAGTTGGAGATTCCCTCAGGTTGTACCCTGAGAAACTAGGGGGTTGGAGCCTCCTTCCAGTTGCAGCTGGAAAACAAATGAAGTTGGTTCTTCCAATGAATGTAATTCTTCAAGACATATAAGAAAAATCATTTCATGCTTTTCTCCCAATTTGGGTTTCCACGTAAAACACTGGTGTACTGTGTATGTGTGTGATTGTTTATTTCTTACTACTCATTATTGGATAACAATTCTACATTGATATAACATTTGAATAAAAAGGATTATAATTATGATATTAATGATTCACCCCCCCTCTCAGTAATCCAATAGGCTCTACACAAATACATCCAAACTAAAATGAATTTTCTGTACATCTCATCACTCGGTGTTGCTTATTGATATGTTGTTAAAATCGAGTAGAAATTTAAGCACTAGAAAAAACGGGAGTTTGGGTCTCCAAATCTGCAACAAACAAAGTATGATAAGGAAGACCCTAACAAACAGTCTCCCGAAAACCAGTCCAAGCCATAAGAAAAGAAGGGTCATGGGAAGACAAAGAAGGACACCAGAAAATGGTGTGATTTCCACAAAATCCCTTGGAAAAGCACCGAGGAATGTTGCTCAAAATAGTCATTGGTAACTGATATCAAAGACAAGAAGCCAAACCTTGATTCAGAATCTGATTCTAAAAATACTGGTAAAAGACATATCATCAATGCAGACCCCACTGCTATTGTCACGGTCGTAACAATTCAAACACACAAACCAACAGATCTTGAAGAGGGGGAGTGCATTTTTCATTCACAAATGTGGGTTAAGGGGACCTCACTGCACTTTATTGTTGATAGAAGAAGCCAGAAGAACCTCATCTCAACATAGGTCATCAAATAGTTGGGATTGTTGACAACACCACACCTGCAACCATGCAACATCGGGTGGGTTCACTAGGGACAAGATCTTCTTGTCAGCCAACAATGTCGATTTTCATATGACATCCAATACTTCAAGGATGAGGTATTATGTGATGTTTCCACACTGGATGTTTTTTATGTTCTCTTGGGCCAACCATATATGTGGAAGCGCCATGATGTTTATGAGTCTCGACCCCGCAATGTCATTGTTTCTCTAGGGGGTCATCTCTACAGAATACCATATGTAGTTCTGAGTACTGTTCCACCCAAATAGTTCCACAAGGTAGTATCTCATACTACAAAATTCATCTTCTTCACAATCTGTTCAAAAGGTGAACATAAGGATACCTCAACCATAAAGCCTCAGCCCAAACACCTTCTATCCAACATAAGCAGGTCGACAAGATTGTAGAAAAGTGTAAATATTCCTCTTGCACATAGGCATTTCATGTAGCTGGACTAGTTAAAAAGGTCCAACCCTTCCAGCCACATGTTCGTGACAACCTTCAACAAGCGAAGCATTGCAACTTCTCCAACAAGGAAAGCAACTCATCAAGATGCAGATTCAACTAATGATTTTCCCTCTCCCCTAGGAAGTCAATTAAATGGAGAACATTTCTTCCTTAGGAGGGAGGATTGATCCAGGTGGATATCGGTGGCCACCCACCTTTTCCAACTGGCTCAAAACAGTTTTCTAGCAATTTTGGCAATTTACTATTTTTAGCAGTTTTAACTTCCGGGGCCATTTTGAGGGCCTAAATGAAGGTTTTTCGAGATCAAGATTCTAAATGATAGACAAAAGCATGATTGAGGCATCAAAATGAATCTTCTCCACAATACCTTTCCAACATGCTATCGTGTGCCTAAAATAAAGATTGTATGCAAAAGTTATGACCCCAGGAAGTTGATGTACTCACTTACCTAAACAGGGCCCAGATGACTTTTGGCGCTTCATCTCCTAGGGTTGGGTTTTTGGATTTCTAGGGATTTTGACATTCCTATTTATTGTAAAAATTCCTTCAGATCCTCATTGTAATCATCTTATTGTAAAAATTCCTTTAGAGATAAGCTACCACCATTCTAGTGAGTCTTTCACTTTGTATTTTTACAGTCTTTGTACATTTTCCCTCATTAATAGAAAATTGTGTATTATTGTATCTCTATGTTTATGGTTTCATCTCTGATACATTTCTATTATATTATTGGATATATGAGATATCTCTGTACATTTATTTATCATATCTCCACTCTCATTTCATGCCGAAAATAATATGGATCATTATAGGAGCAAAGGACGTTTGCCTTGGGTAATATAAAGAGAAGACAATAGACTGTTAAAAAATATTTCAACAAGAGTGTCAAAGATGTCAAATTTAAAGTCAATCAGAAGGTACTATTTTGGGATTCATCTGATGTTGATAGAGGAAGACATTCAATGTTTCAAAAATTATGGCTTGGTCCTTTCAAGATCGCTTTTGTCCTGGGTGCAAATTCTTACATTCTAAAGGATTTACAAGGGAGATTTTTTTCCTACAACACTAATGGTTCTCACTTAAAACATTGCGTGGAACCAACTTGAAGAGTTTAACGTTGTTTGTATTGTTTCTGTACTTTTGTAATTTTTCAATTCTTCTTTCATATTCGTGGTTTTTCTTCCAACTATTTTCATTTCTGTTGTTTCATTTTTGCTCATTTAAATTTTGTTGTTTCACTTCTATTATGACATTTCTTTCTTTTTGTTCTTTTGATTTCAGTTTTTGTCAAAAATAAAATGTTGGATCAGTTTTTCCACAACGACACTTTTGCAAATTATTTTTAATTAATAACAATCAAGATTACATGGTTGTTATGATGTCCCCCCTGAAGGTATCACTGAATTTTTTATCTACTTTCATTGTTGTTTTATGAGATAGTTGGTTACATCCTACTTCTTCTTTCCACTTCCTCATCCATTTTGAGATTCAAAAGAGAAAGTTCAGAAAATTTTTCTCATTGAAGTCAAGAGAAAATTTTAGTTGAATGATTATGCTTACAGAGATAAACCCCCTCATACTTAACACTTTCCATGAGTTATTACCAATTTCTTGGTCATTTTCCATTAAATCAACTCACTTCCCCCTGTTTCATAATCATTATGATTTATATCTTCTTGATTGGATGTTACTTGGTATGCGAAACCAAACACTCTGAGTTGTTAATCTGTTGGAAACAAATTTCCCCGTGGAGTCACCAATTTGTTGACGATTAAAATTGCAACGATGATTTTCTCCCACAAAGTATTGCTAAAGCCCTATTATTTAACTATGTTAATAATATAATACTAGTAGGTGGGACACCCTTTTAGACTGGAGGCACCAGGATAGACATATCACACATTTTTCTGCTACTGTTTTGATGTTTCTTACACAGTCCTATATGGTTGACAATGCAGTCATGGTTTCATTTTGACATAGTAAGAGGTGGATGATGCATTTTATGGAATGCTTCTGTGATTCAAAGCATTTTTGTTATGATGGGCATGTATTTACAGTTTCTATGATATAGCCATGTCACTAATCATTGTGAATGATCACCTAGCCACATATATACAAGAGATAGATTAGTGATAACATAATCAAAACAAAGAAAGAAAACCTATGAAAAAAATCTTAAAGGAAAATAAGTTATGTTTGAGCTATGATAAAGGGTTATATGAAAATGGAAAAGTAAAGTGATGTTAGTGTTATTCCTAACTATTATGCTATGGTTGGTTAGTGGCTATGCAATTTACATTACATTTGATATGGTCTCATATAGCATTGCAATATGTTTTATGGAATAGAATGATGGCAAGGGTTAACATGTAAATGTTAGTGGGTGGTGCAATACACAAGGGATATCGTCGCATATTTCAAATGTTTGGGCATTGAATACATGGTTTAATTGATTGGTGAATGTTTGGTTGTCTCGTACCTTGAATTGAATATGCTAAGAGATGGACGTGACGTGCATTTACTGCATGTCCCTCCATACACTCCCTATTGGTCGTCACCTTAGAATTGTTCCTTATTTCATTTTCAGTGTATTAGTTGTGAATCTCCACATTTCAGTCTCTTGGAAATAAGAAGGCTTGGCCAACTCACCCTTTTAATCATTTTGTTACAGGTATGGTTCTTTTTATCTCCATCCATGAAATATTCTCTATGTATGAACAAATAATGGCTCAGTGATGCTTGGATTTGTGTGTTCCTGAGAATTTTGACTATGTAAATGTGTGTTCTATCTCTCTTTGATGACTATAACATGTTTCAGATTGTAAGCAAACGAATTGGCTTTTGTTTAACTCGTGCATTGACTGGTTTCTCGGTTGGTTTAATATCGTGATGGGTCTTTGTGGATAATAAGTGAATGTAGTACATATCGCTCTGTATTAATGGTGGATGGTTTTGTTCTATGTATTACCGTCGGTTATCTTCATTCCCTGACAGTTAAGATTTTAATCCTTATCCAGTCACATTTGGATGACCAATAGTTATTGTGTTATTTATTCAAACCTCGAGTCATGGTCGTTGGCTCATTATTATTGTCTTTTCACTAAATTATCACAAGACCCAGTCTTGGGGTGGCCACAACATTAATATGTATTGTATGGTTGTGGGATGATACAAGTTATATATTGGTGTTATGATGTGCACGTCCTCATTGGTATTGTTGTCAGGTTGTTCGGCTCTTAAGTAAATGGATAGAGATGTTATATTTATGTTTGTTATTTTAACAACTATCATTGTTCAGATAACTTTGCCTCTCCTTTGCAAGTGTTAAACGCACTATGTGCATTGGGTTATTATTTGTCTTCCTTTGTTATCCTCGGGTGTTAATCATTGGTCTTGTCAAGGGCTTGGAGTAATAAGGGGATTATGTGGATCATTGTTGTATCTTTTTTGAGGGTATTCTGCCTATGATTGATAAGTCTTGGAAGACCTGCAACTCTTTGTGTTATGGTTAAAATATGAATGAGGTTTTTTTGTCTCCCTGCATTTAATTGTGACATACCCTATTGGATATATAATTGTATTTGCTCCCTTTGGGCACCTTTTTGGTTTTCAAATATGAGTTTATTAGTGGAATGGTTATGGAGGTTTTTATTCAAGTCGTTGTTTCATATTTCTCTGATAAAATTGGTTGAGAAGTTATAAGTGCTTGCATACAGTTGAGATTTGTCTTCTTTCATTATGGTTTTTTTACTAGTGTGGTCTCGATTGAAATTGGAAATACCTATGTGTTTTGCTCAGCCCGATCAGGGTTATGACTAATTTTAAAAATGGTGCCTGTTTGTAATTGTCTATGTTCACTTCGTATATATTATTGGATCATCATACAGATTATCAATGGTTTTTAAATGAAGTTATATCAACAGTGATAAGGCTAGGATTTTATGTTGATTGTGGTTTCGTTGCAACATCTTATTGATTGATATGATGAAGACCGTGTGTAATCGGGCATATTTTGGAAGTTTGTTCGTATTTGAAAAATAAAGGACCTGTTTATATTTTAATTGGGCCCAATTGTAAATTTCTAGATAATGGATGTTTATTATTATAGTGATGCATTATGTGATAGAGGTCGAGCATATTGTTGTGTGTTTACTTTAAATTCTTAAAATGAAAGAGAAGAAATAAAAGACCAACTCTTTCTTAAACATGACTATTGAATGGAAAGTTTGTTTTGGTTATGAGTTATGGTTACACAGACTAGTATGAATTGAGGAATTATGGGAAATTTAAATGTTGAAAAAAAAAACAATTTGATACACAATAAATGTGTCTTGATATGTGTGCCATGAGGTATATTGTCGAAACATAGGGATCTGTATACTAACTTTTCTCATTTTCTCACGAGGAGTATGAATGTGAGGTCTATTTTATGATCAGAGGACATCTTTAAAAATCTTAGTACATATTTCCATTCATGAGTGCCATAGTGCATCGTTTGGCATGTAAAGAGTGTGAAATTGAGCCAATTCATAATTTGGTGGACTTCATAATCATTTTTCTTAAAATTTCATAAGGAATTCAATGGTAAATTACTTTTTTGAGTTTGAGCAGCAGAAGAGAGAATGCAATGTTGGCTACAACTAACGAGTATATTTGACAACAAGAAGGATAGGATGTTGAGGAAGAAAGACATTGGACATGTAAATTTCCAATGGCGATGGAAGATGCAATGTATAAACCCCACCCACAATTATCTTGAGTTTTGATGTAAAAATATTATATCTATGGGAACCTATATAATGACGTGCACTGAGGAAAGTGAAAAAATAAAGGGGAGGGTAATGTAGTACCCTGGTTTTAACCCATAGAAATGTAATTTAATGCATATATGAGATTTAGGTTATGAGAAAAATAGTATATCTCGAGGAAAATAAATATAAATGGTGTACAAAAAAGTTATTGTAACATACCCAACCACCCATAGGAAGAGCTACACCATTTAATCTGACTTTAACACACCCAACCACCAATAGGTGGGGCACAATGCAGTCCCAACAATCAATTTTCTAATATTATCTCGAAATGAAAGGATTGTTCATGAACATTAGAGGAATGAAAACCACATGCATACAACAAGATCCATGACACAACATTAAAGACATAAAAAACATGCCATTCACAACAAATAGACAACAAACATGCACATTAAAAATACATATCTCAGGGATAATTAAATACACAGAGGAAATAATCATTACACAAAAAACACAAAGAGCACTTATGTTTCAAGTAAATGTTCACCAACTGGCTATAGACCAATGACATTCCTCCCAACCATAGGCATTGTTGTTCATTTAATCTCAACAGTAGGTCACCCCCGAGCCAGAGCTATGAATCCCCAAGGACAAGTCTTAGCACAATTTTAAACACACATCAGTTGACTAAGTAGCTCTCAGGCTTCCCAACCTCACACCAAATCCTAATTTCTAGATCTCTTTCACCCTCAGCCTGCACAACCCCAAGAAATGAACACCTTTCTCTTCCATGTAGTCCCTTAGGTTGTTCCATTTATCTCCAGGGCTCCAATGCTACTAGTAAGGAAATATCCCTACTAGAAACTCCAAGGACTATCAGTCATGGATGGTTCCATCCGAACTACCATCAAGATCATGCACACATGCATCCATTCCCTCCTGGAATGATCAATAAATCATTACATCCATTCAACAATGGTTTTCCTCTTCCTGACATTTATTTCCATGTTTTTGTCCCTCAACCAAGTTGTGAGGAAACATTGGCCATGTTTGACCATTTTTGGGACATCGACAGGTTGGTCGAAGATGGAGCGCAGTGGCGAATCAGAGATCGTGAGATCTCACTCATTTTGTGGGATTTTAGGGATTTTAGGGTTTATGTAATGGGTATGGGATGTCATCCCATGAGTTTACCCATGTCTATGCCTTTTTGTAAGTATAAATAAGTAGCTAAGAGATGTAAGAAGTAGTTACTAGTTATTGATTGGCTTAGTGCATGACTAGTTGGCTTCATGTAAAGAGTATGTTAAGACTTGCAAAGCTAAGTGCAAGTGATTGTAAGAGGGTTTGTGGACATATTGTTTAATTCTTTGTTCTAGTAAGGAGTTGGATTTGTGCCTTGACTTGATTTTGGGAAGGAGGATTTGGCGGGCTACATGCAGATCTCCTTTCCTTTGCGTAGTTGGCCCTGTGGCTTTGTGTACAGAAGAAGAAGAATGTAAGAAGATTGAAGACTCTTAAAGAAGAAGAAGAGTTGGTGGATGTAGCCCCACACTGGGGTGAACCATGTATCTCTTTTGTTGATGTGCTTTATGTAATATTGTTTATGTTGTTTATGTATTTATCTTCTTAGTGCACTGATCTTGATGTATGATAGATAGATCTATGGATGCTTAGTGCTTTATGTATGATGAATGCTAGATCTGATTGAATGTTATGTGATAATAGTTTTTAAGGGCTGGATCTTGATTGTTACTACGTTGATCTGTAATAAGGGTTAATCTGTGATGTATATCAGAATCATAACCTAATGCATATTGTTGGCTAAGTTCTCTGTTAAGTGTTGTGATCATAGATCTATGTCCCATCTTGGTTGTAGACACTTGAGTCTTGCAACCCACCCTAAATATACCTCGGGTGAGACTTCATATGCCTCACATGTGTTTCCGAAAGGGTTGGTAGTTAGGGTTTTGTTGGTGCGTTGTTGAAGCGTTGAACCCTTGGTTTATCCTTGTGTCAACAAATGGTTATGTTCTCGGGACCTAAAACTATGATTGTTGGTAACTAAATAAAAGAGAAATCTCTATGCGTAGATATGTTGTTGTAGTGTGCAGTATTATACTTAAATTGTGAATCTGTGTGCTAAGAAAGGAACCTGATCTGAAGAAAAGAGGTAGATATTAAAGATTTGTGCTCTCATAAAGGTAAGATAAGTGGAAATGTTTGCGTCGAAATTATAAATATAGGTATTTTTGACATATTTTATCCTAGTCTAAAAACTAGGGCACAGCTAGAATAAATATTTGATTTGAATAAATTTGATAGAGATAGTGAAAGATATGTTATTCCTATGCATAGAAAGAATTTTTGGACTAACAAGTGGATGTAGGAACCTAGAAGTATTTTTTGCAGATTGGAGGTCCATCACGGTGATCCCAGTGGGCAGTACATGAAAGGCTGGGGATTCTTTAAAATAAAGAGAGGATTGACACTATGTTATAACTGCAGAATACTGAGACATCTTGCTAAGGAATTCCCTGCTATAGGTCCTATTTGTCTTTGTTGTAAACCTATTGATCATGAGGTTGACGATTGACCTAGAATGATTGAAAAAATTGAAAAGATGAACATGAGACAAGAAAGCTATGAATAAGTTCAAGAGACTAAGGATATGTTAGATAACAAGAAAGAATCAGAGACTATGTTATTACAGCTGAAAGAAACACCGAATGATCACAGAGACATCAGTTTACCAAAGATATTAAAAGAGAAGCAACACATATAAACAAGAATAGGAGACTTCAACATAGATTGCACCTTGGATGAAGAAACACATGTGAATATTATGCCAGAAAGAACTTGGGAAATTTTGGGAAATCCTGCTATCGTTCCTTCATTGGGAAGGATAGGATTATTTAAAGGAAAGATGATAACCCTATGTGTAAGAATTACTAATGTACCTATGATTTCTCATGAAAAATCAACTGAAGAAGAATTTGAAGTCATTAAGTTTGTTGAGAACAATTCCCCTTTTCCACTTTTGTTAGGAAAGACTTGGATTAAAAAAGATTAGATCCGAAGGAAAGAAGAGGAGGAATCCACATAACAGAAAAAACAAGAATTAAGGCACTTCATGGCTAGAAAAATAGAGCAACTAATACAACAAAAAGAGGATAAGTCGAAGCAATAGAGGGCTAGAGAATTAGCTGTCAAAGTTGAAAGAACACAAGAAGGCTTAAAGAACATGTACATGCAGGCAAGAAGTGCATCCACCCTACAAATAGTAAGAGAAGAGGTCTTACCTTTGAACCCTTTGAAAGACCCTCAGTAGTTTGAATTTACTATGCTAAGAGAAGATAAGAATAAAAAAGAAAAGACGAATCCAGAGACTTAGATCACAGAAAAGAAAGAAATAAAGCTCAGTAAGAATAAAGAAAAGTTATAAAAACTACAGGAAGTTCCAGTAAAGACTTCGCAGAAGGTGTGCAAAATTTGAACCTTGCTGGAATAGAAGAACCACGCAGAATGGAACTTTGCCACGATGATTCTATATGACCATTGGAGGCATCCTGAACTTTAGAATGACGCTCTAGAATGGTTAGAAATACATTTATTTCCAGAAAGATCACCATTGGACCATTGAGACCGGAGGGGGAGGAGACGAAGTGAACCAAGAATAAGGAGGGGAAGAAGGAGACAAGAAAGAAAAAGATGAAGCTACATCACCAAAGGATCCCCTCACTACAACATAAACATTGCATAAGAGGAAGGTTTCCCTAGAGAAACCTTCGGCAAGAAAGAAGGCCCATGCCAATAAGCATCAGTCAAAGAATGTGCTCACAGTGGACGATGTAGATCTCATCATCAGAGTCATAGAGGATGATTCAGAGGACATCTTGCAGAGACATGAAGTGAAGAAAGAAACATTGTATGACAGAATAGAGAAGGAGCTCAGAGACATAAAACAAGTTATTTATTCAAGCCGTGTAGTTCCTATTGCGCCTTCTTCACCAGAAAGTGAAGAATTGGGGGATGATCTCGCCCAATTACGAAGGATAGAAGATGCAACAGAGGATCGACTTCATCGATCCCAAGAATAAAAGGAACAAGCTACATAAGCCATGAATCAAGAAAAGGAGGAGGCCTTAGAGAAACTTTGAGTTGTGCAGCTCAAGAAATATGAAATTAGGGCGATGTTCGAGGAGGATAACGAGAATATGAAGAAAGAAAAATACCAACTTCTTTTAGAGAAGACTGTGGTCAAAGAGAAAGTAACTAGAGAACTTCTTTGTGTGTCGGGCTTGGCACAGGAGGAACCAGATTCAAATGAGATGCAAGTGAGGAAGCTCGTCGAAGATATTTAGTAGCTTCAAGCAAGGATAATAGAGTTAGAACTCCAATAAGTACCTAGGAATCTGTAAGAAGTGCATGATTAGAGGGAAGAAGCTGCCAGGAGTGCAGTAGAAAGAATTATGGCACTAGCCTCAAATTGTAAACATTTAAGTGATCGAAGTGCGCCGACCTATGAGCACCTTGCAAAAAACCCGAAGCTGAGGAAATTGGAAGCACAACTCCAGGAGGCGTCCACCATGCAAGCACAGATGAAGTTTCTTATTGCAGTCAAGACAATGAAAATATCATAGGAACAACGCATAGTTCAACAGCAGGTTACTACCATCCAGAGTAAAGTCATGGAAGTGACACAGAGGCTTCAGCCGGTGTAGGACAGAGCCTAAATTCTTTTTGAAGAGATTGAAGGATAAGGCTTACAACTTGAAAAAATAGTTAAGATGGTAGAGCAATGCCTAGAAGGGCCTATCACTGAGAAAGTAATTCAATATTTCATCGAGTAGGAGGCTCTGAAGAAGTAATAAGTCGAGGTAACTCGAGCTAAGATTAACGCCTTCGAAGAAGTATTGCCCAGATCTGGGTGACTCAGGATGATTCAAAGGTGAGTGTTGGGGGCTTGTTGGCCCTCGACCAAGTTTTGATTAAACTTTGGTCCTGTTTGACCATTTTTGGGACTTCGACAGGCTGGTTGAAGATGGAGCACCTAGCCAGAGAAAATATCGTAGGATCTCACTCATTTTGCGAGATTTTTGGGATTTTAGGGTTTATGTAATAGGTATGGGATGTCGGCCCATGGGTTTACCCATAGCTAGGATTTTTTGTAAATGTCCAAATAAGTAGCTAACCGATGTAATAAGTAGTTACTAGTTATTGATTAGCTTAGTGCATGACTAGTTGACTTCGTTAAAAGAGTGTGTTAAGACTTGCATAGCTAAGTGAAAGTGATTGTAAGAGGCTTAATGCACAGATTGTGTAAGGCTTTGTGCTAGTAAGGAGTTGGATTTATGCCTTGACCTAGTTTTGGGAAGGAGGATTTGGCGGTGTTGGTCACTATAATTGCTTAATTAATTTCAAACAACCAAGTGAAACATAAATTATCAACCCAGGGAAGTCTTTTGTTTCAAAGGTAGCTGCGCACTATATATGCTCAATTCCAAAAGCATTTAGTATTGTAGTAAAGAA
>ML791561.1:74423-87229 GCA_009831015.1 Picea engelmannii | reverse complement strand
TAAAATAATACTTGCAATGGAAAAGAACAACTATTCTACAATCAGAGAACAGGACCCTTACTCTCAAACAGAGACTTCAGTATTAACACTCTTTCATGAAAACAATAATGCAGAAAACAATTAACTCTATTTAACAGAAAACAAAGCACTTAGTTCCTTTCTGTTTAAGCATGAGCCTTGAGCCTTACTTCTGTTTTAGCACACTTGTGAAGTTGAGGTCTGCAGAGAACATGGTAGTCTAATTCCTTTCTTTCTGAGTAGGGATCCCTAACTCGGTTCTAGCTAACACCAAGGAAAGTATATAGAGAACAGGATGCTTTGGTTCTTTCCTTTCCGAGTAGGAACCCTTAATCCAATCCCATACCAACACACTTGCAAAGGCAAAGGAAATATATAGAAGACCAGGTGTTGTAGTTCCTTTCTGTCTGAGCAGAAACACTTTAACCAAATCTCTGGCTAGCACACTTGCAGGGATAAAGGGAATCTACAGAAGACCAGGTGTTGTAGTTACTTTCTTTCTGAGCAGGAACACTTTAACCAAATCTCTGGCTAGCACACTTGCAGGGATAAAGGAAATCTACAGAAAATAAGGTGTTGTAGTCCCTTTCTTTCTGAGCAGGAACACTTTGACCAAATCTTTGGCTAACTCAAAGGCAAAGGAAATCTACAGAAGGCAAGGTGTTGTAGTCCCTTTCTGTCTGAGCAGGAACACTTTAACCAAATCTCTGGCTAGCACACTTGCAACAGGAAATGAATTCTACAGAGGGTATGATGTCTTGATCCCTTTCTGTCTGAGCAAGGACCCTTAACCAATTCCCTGCTAGACTTACAAAATCATCACACGAGATTGATAAAGAAAATTATGAATTTCATTCATTAACTAAGGCAGAGTCAGTCGTGTTTCAGCAAACCGGAATTCATTAAAACAGTGTTTCAGCAAACGATAGTTAAACAAAACATTAACAGAAATTATACTAGCACACTTCTATCTAATGGGTGAATCTTGTGATGAAGGTGGGCCCTCCCTTCTCACAAGATTCCCCTGAACGAAAAGCTAGAGAAGAATGCTCAGAGTAGTTTTATATTCATCTATCGAAATGTCACATTACAAATTGAAAGAATATGATACGTCCCGCTTCTCTGGAGTTGCTTCAATGTATCAAAACTTGGATTCCCGAATGGTGATTTCCCTTGAATTTAAAGAGGAAATCCCTTCGATACAATCATTACAAAGCATATCTGAATCCTATCCTAAATCAGATCTTCTTTCTAAATCAGCATAGGATGTCCTATTCTTATGCAACTGATTGCTGTTACACGAGCTGAATGAGGTATTGCTGTTACGGCTGGTGTAACAGCTCTTTCATTGCTGCTGATGTTGTTTCAGCATCACAATTCATGGGTTTTTTCAGCCACGTGAATTGCGCTCTTGACTGTGTCGGCCTTGACCGTTAACTGTAACAACTTGTGTTTCAACATTTGCAATTCTGACTGTGTGACAGCTCCGTGTTTCAGCATCTGCGTCCTTGATCTGTATAGTGGCTCCGTGTTTCGGCATATGCGACCTCGGTCTGTGTAGCAGCTTCGTGTTTCGGCATATGCGACCTCGGGCTGTGTATCAGCTCCGTGTTTCAGCATCAGGACAGTTCTGTGTTTTAGCACAGGCCTCAAATGCTAATCTGCAGTTATGGATACTTATGCACTTCTAATCAATAGTTTAGTACAAAAGTAATGTAAAATATTATGCAAAACAGATTAAGCATATAGTAATGAGAAAGGACGTTGTATACCTTGGAATGATCAGATGAAGTGGTATTATGAGTCTAAATATAGGTGATGAAGGGTATAATGATGGAAAAAAGTATGGGCAAAAAGGTACAATATGTGGCCCTAACAATTCCTACAACCCCCCTACCTCTACCTCGGGTGAGACTTCATCTTCTTTGCAGGTGTTGTCGAAAGGGCCAATATTTAGGGTTTTGATGGTGCATTGTTGACGCATTGAATCTTGGCTCTTCCCATGTGCCAACACATGCTCAGCCCACGAGCACACGAACTAGCAGTAGCGAGTGAAGAGAAAGAAGAACAAGGGAATAAGGGGAAGAATACGAAGTGGGGAAGAACAATCCCCTAACTTCACCCCAAGCCACCCTCATGTATCCATTCATATCCATGCTCAAACCAAGAGCATACAAATGCAACAAGAGTGAGGCTACCAAAAATGAAGAGTGGAAAAGGTGTAACAAATGAATGAATAAGAACAAGTGAACCCCGAACCAAACCAAATATGGGTTTATATAGTTACTTGGAAATCAAGAACCACATGGCCTCCCCCAAGAATCTCATGTAACCCCTTTTCTCCATAAAATCAATTATGAGTAAATAAAATAATAATAAAAAGGCTTATCCCCTCAAGCCCCCTCTCTCATGTAATCATAACCCCCTATCTCTTTTTTCCTTGTATGTCTTGCAGCCAACGGTGTATTTTATTAAAGTATATGAAGTATTACATTTCCTAGGCACTCTGGCCCCTTTTCAACTTTACCGACTCACTAACCTAAGTCATATTTACATAAAACATTATAGTTCATAAGGGTTAGAACCAGGATGTTACATCTCCCTCCCCTTATTTTGTCACTTTCCTCAATGCACAACACCATTCCAATGTTATTAACATTACAAGTCCAATCCCTCTTGCCTTAATCCACATGGGAAATCCAACCCAATCTTATATACATAGGCACTCTGGCCTAAAATTAAACATGTATGCAAAAGCATTCCGACCTAAAGCACGTATAATGATCTTTAGAATTTCTATTTCTGGCATCAGTTCCAACCAACAAGATCTCGTTCCCTCTCATCCCTTCACAACCCAAAGAAATGAGCCCATTTCTCTGCCATGCAATCCCTCGGGTTGTTCCACTTCCCTCCAGGGATTCAGTGCACTCGACCAAGAAGTTTCAGAGTTGTGGATTCCAGAACCCCAGTTGTATCAAGTCCATTGGACTTTCTTCCTTCCATGACTTTGTCATTTAGTTTCTCCAACATCACCTTCTTTGCTCTCACAGTCTGGTACTTTAATAGATCCTCAACATTCATCATTTGCCTACAACATTTCAAATTAATGAGCATGTCAGTTCAGAATGTCTCCATAAAATTCTCATTCTTTCTCATAATGTAAGAGTAAATTTTCATAATCCTATACAATACTTATTTGTGGGGTTCATGGATCTGCATCCATATGGTTGTCTCATTAAATTGGCTCACTATATTCCTTGACATACCCATTGTGTGCATGATCCTAATTAATAGTTTACAAGAACTATAAAGTCTCCTCTTCCTTGTGGTCACTCACCTTCCAGGCTTAGGCTCAGGAATCCCCTTCTTTTCTATACATTCCCTTATTCTATCCATATTTCTTGGCCAAGGCTTTCTTGCAAAAGAATATTTCTCGAGACTTTATCTAGTCTTACAACCGAAGTGAATCTTTGGCATGTGTTACCCCAACCCAACATATTCTAGGGAGATCATGGCTTACCACAGGGTCCTCATGTCCCAACAATATCCTTTTCCATGCCTTTCACCTTGGATATCCAACATATCATCTATATTATACACATACAGTCATCATGATATATCATTATAACCATTTCCAATCATAAATGTCAAATTTGTTTTATACAGGAAAAAAAAAAATTCCAAGCATGAAATTTATGCTCAAAATGGTTGGATCTGTAGCTGTAGATATTAGTCTTCCTTATGGGATTACATCCCTGCCATATCCAATACCATTCTACCTGCAATTTCTTCAATTTACATTCAACCAAAACAATTTGTCAGTAATTATCAAATCATAATTCCCAAAACTATTTTATATAGGAAAAATAAAACTTCTAGACATGATCTTATGTTCATAACAATTTTTCTCTTGCAGCTATACAAATTGGTCTTCTTTATGGGATTACAACACTACCATATCCAAGACCCTTTCCTCCAGTTTCAACATTCCTCAGCCAAANTATATATATTCATGGAAATGATTCAAATCAAAATCAAAAAGTTCTCTCAAATTTTTTTACAACTACAATTCAATTACTTATATTAATCCAACTATCAATTGGAATGAACTCATCATTACATACACATGTAGTATTAGTCACATCGACTTTTCATGATGAAACAATTAATAAGATAACAATCAGTGTGCCAATACCCATGGCCACATCTACACAATGCATCCATACATTGACTACATAATACCACTTAACTATGTCATGCATTCCACCATGATGAGATGGAATTTCTAGCCAATGACTCAACACATCATCCACACACTTCCTACTGCTTGCTTAACTATTTGGTTACCTTCCTTTTCCACCCAAAAAAAACACCAAGAATATAATCCTTAAGTTCTCTTCAGTGTTGGAAAAGAGGTTGCAATCCAAACATCAGATATACAATAGATACCATTGAGCACTCACGTATCACTATAGCCTTTCCATATCCAACCATATTATGGTCTCACAAATGACTAGCTCTATGGATATCAATTTTATAAAAGGATTATGTCTCCTGAATTAACCCAGTTATGATCTCATAACCAAACATAACATAATATGCAACCAAAATTTTATCTAAATGCATTCTAGAATCAACAACATTTGAATAGTCTAGGCCTTGGGCCATTACATATCAATTTAAATACTGAAATTTAACTGAGGGAATTCTTACCTCAATCACCTTCAACATGTACGCATCAACAACAACTAACTGCATACCTATCTAGTTTTTATTAACCTACTTGTTTCTATATAACCAACTGATATTTGAAGAAGCTCACAAACTTCCTCCTTCATCATTTTGATCACCATTCTTGCCACCCTCATGGGCCTTCACCTATATGGAAATCATAAGAAACAACAAGATCCGCATATTTAACCCTTCTATATCAGTTTTCTTGAATACACAATCCATCATTAGTCATACTCAAACATAATAATAGATTATTCTAAATTCACTAGCATGGTATATGCATATCCAAGCATGTACATATGCAAAATTACACATCCATATGCACCAAACATTTATTATCAACATATGCATTTTAACTTCATTGTATGCCTGATGCACTCTAGTGCATTTATGTTTCAATTCACTTATTTATTTATCTATTTATGTTGTAGTTCGTTGTCCTTGAACTCCTTTAGATCCTTGCTTCCTTGTGTGCTCCCATTCTTCTCATCTTCACTAGGGTTCCCTAGTATGAACACTTTCCATCCAAGTTCCACTTGGCCATTCTTCAATCCAACCAATGTGTTATATTTTCAATAACCTCTCCTAGGAAGTCATATCCAACTTTACTTTTATGAAACATTCCAATACCCTGGAATGAAGTATATCAAACATCCAATCACTCTACTACAACATTCTTGAATCAAATACTATTACTCCTTAGTTGTCCATTAGGTTACTTCATTAACCTTTCCCTGTGAAACCATACCTTTCACACTTAATACCATTCCCAATGGAAGTCCATTTTAACTCAATGACACTTTTTAAGTGAGAGGGCATTCCCAATTATCTGCATTGGAATCCTTCTTTTCATTTTGAACTATGATATCAAGAGTGGATCTCTTTCACACTTTTCCTTTTATGCCCATCAATGACATATTTAACCTGCTAGCTTCATATCCTATGTGAGGATTCTTTATTTTGTAGTACCTTATTCAACTCCTGTAAGCTTTGTCCTATTTCTATGAATCTAATATCTAATTTTTTTATTGAATTGATCTGATTATACCTCTAATCCTGCCAAACCTGCAAGCAATCATCTGGTTAGAAATATGCATATCATACAAGAATTGTCAATTAAATTTATAGGTACCTTTTCTGTTTAATTTATGAAGAAAATTATATCAATTGTAATAGTTATCCAAAAATAAAATGATTCCAGGTCATTCTCATCTGAATCATATTTCCAACGACTGAAATCTTGACCCAAACGGATATTGGAGTTGAAAGTTAGGTCTCCTTGAAAAACCACTTTCATCCCCTTGAGCTGATACAAAAAATCGAAAACTGTAAAGGTGCTTCCTTCAAACCAAGTTCCACGTGACCACGGCTTGAAATCCCGGGATTAATCACCCTTTAGCGCCCCACTCTATGTTAGAAATTACTATATCGGAGATTGTGTGGTTGAAAATTGATTGAGGGCTGAGATCGATAGTCCATCGTAATTGCAGGCTAACAACGTGCTCGCTCTTTATCAGAGAGATCTGTCCCCGCAATATGAAAAGTGACCACCCAAATCTCGTTTAAATCATGTTCGTTGATCCCTTGTCCCGATGATATCAATGACGCTGGAAAATAACAGGCTTCTAACTAGTACGTCTCCTAATTTTTCCTCCTCTCCCCACAATCATCTGCCACTGTTGATTTTCCATTCACATATCGACGACTAACTGCGGGTCTTGCTTCCTTAGCGCCCTGTTCCAATATCACACTAACAGGTGCTATCTCCTTACAAAGGATCTCTGTCATTCTAGCTCCTACGTAGACTGCACAATGCCATTCCTCCTTAGATTTATGACTTCAAGTTCATAAATCAATCTCAACCACGAGACTTTGACCAATAGGCCTAGTGTTTCAACCAGAATATTTGATACCAATCTATCACATACCTAGGCGCCAATAGGTCGAGCTAAGACACTTAATCCAACTGCAACACACCCAACCACCAACAGGAGGGGAACGTTGTTGTCCCAAGACTCATTTTTCTGATCTTATCTCGAAATCAAAGGATTGTTCATGAATTTTAGAGGCATGAAAACCACATGCATAAGACAAGATCCATGCCACAACATAAAAGAGATAAACAACATGCCATGCACAAAAAATATCCAATAGACATTCACATCAAAAATACATTTCTCAAAGATAATTAAATACACAACGGAAATAAACATTACACAGAAAACACAGAGAGCACTTATATTTTAAAGTAAGCGTTCACCATCTAGCTGCAGACCAAGGACATTCCTCCCAACCATAGACACTATTGTTCATTTACTCTCAATAGTAGGTCACCTCCAAACCAGGGATATGAATCCACAAGGATGGGTCCTAGGCCAAGTCTAAACACACAATAGTTGGATAAGTAGCTCTCAGGCTTCCCAACCTCACAAAAAATCCTAATTTACATATCTCTTTCCCCCTCATCCTGCACAACCCCAAGAAATGAACACCTTTCTCTGCCATCAAGTCCCTCAAGATTTTCCATTTCTTTCTAGGGCTCCAGTGTTGTTGGTCAAGAAATCTCCCTACTGGAAACTCCAAGGGCTCTCATCTGTGGACAGTTTCATCCAAATTTACATCAAGATCATGCACACATGCATCCATTCCCTCCTAGAATGATCAATAAATCATTACATCCATTCAACGATGGCTCTCCTCTTCCTACCATTTGTTTCCATGCTTAGCCCAAGAGAACACGAATTAGCAGTACCGAGTTAAGAGGAAGAAGATCAAGGGAACAAGGGGAAGAAGACGAATTGGGGAAAAATGATCCCCTATATTCACCCCAAGCCACCCTCATGTAGCCATTCATAGCAATGCTCAGAATAAGATCATACGAATGTAGTAAGAGTGAGTCTCCCAAAAATGAAGAGTGGAAAAGGTGTAACAAATGAATGAATAAGAATTAGTGAACCCGCACCCAAACCAAAGATGGGTTTATATAGTTACTTGGAAATCAAGAACCACGTGGCCTCCCCCAAGAAGCTCATGTAACCCCTTTTCTCCATAAAATCAATTATGGGTAAATAAAATAATAATAAAAAAGGCATAGCCCCTCAAGCCCCCTCTCTCATGGAATCATAGCCCCTTATCTCTTTTTTCCTTGTCCATCTTGCAGCCAACGATGTATTTTATTAAAGTATATGAAGTATTACATTTCCTAGGCACTCTGGCCCATTTTAAACTTTATCGTCTCACCAACCTAATTCATATTTACATAATACATTATAGTTCATAAGGGTTATAACCAGGATGTTACAATTATTAATAATAAAATACATCACCAGCTATAGATGGAGAAGAAAAAGAACATATGTTGATGATATTTTGATCACTGGCTTGTCAACTTGATTGATTTCTATGGTGAATTCGATTTTGCATGATAGGTTCTTGATGATGAACATGGGTCCACTCCATTACTTCCTTGGCCTTGATATTAGTCAGGATGCTTTAGGGATCAAGATATCTCATGCCAAGTATGCTCAGGATCTCATGGGGGGATTCCACATGAAAGACTACAAGTCTTCCCCTACTCCCTTCCTATATAGGGTGAGACTTGAGGATGGCGAGGACACTCCACTAGTTGAAAACACTATGTAAATAGAGATTATGGGGAGTTTTTTGTATCTCTCCCACTCCTAATAAAATATATCATATGCACTGAGAGCAGTCTCTAGGTACATGCAGGAGCCGCATGATCCTTTGGTACATTCAGGGCACCATTATTTATGGGATTCACTATGCAGCAGGTTGAGAGTTGGTCACAGGCTTCAAAGATTCTGACTGGGTAGGAGAAACAATTGATCCCAAGTCCACATCCAAATACACTATTAGTTTGGGTTCATGGCCTATCTATTGGTTGAGAAAGAAGAAGTATGTTATTTCTCTATCTTCAGCCGAGGTTGAGTACAAAGGAGTAGTTAACACTACCATTCAATCATTATGGCTACAAAACTTTCTTACCAAGTTAGGCATCCAGTTCCGCATATCGATTGTCATTTGGTGTGACAACGAGAGTACTCTCAAGTTTTGTAGAGACTTAGTGCAATGACAACGGACAAAGCATATCGATATCCATATGAACTACATCAGAGATTTAGTCCACAAGAGGATCATTAACCTGCAGTTTTGTCCTTCGTATGAACATAATGCTGACATCTTCACCAAGAATTTCACTGAGAGGAACCTTCACTCTTTGCGCGATCGTCTTGGAGTGAAGGAACCAATTTATTAGAAACTGTCTTTTATTTTTTTATGCATTGTACCTTGAGGGGTTTTTTTCCCATAATGTTTTTCATCTTTCCTCACTTTATTTTCAATGTTTTTTAGTTTCATTGTTCATGGGTACCTAAAATGGCCTTAGTTTTTGAGACCCATTCTTGATTACCCCATAGTATTCTTCATGGGGTGTGTTGGAGATATTACAGACACCTAGGATATTTTTCCTTATTTTCCTATCTTTATTAGTAATTATTGAGGGTCTCTTATTTTTTAGAAACCTCTCCTACATTATAGGAGAACATTCTCTTCAGTTTATATTCATTTAAAATTAGTTACACTTAGTTATACTAGTGGAATTCACTCATGCATGGAAACCTCAATTTTATCACCAACAATTTCATGTGTTTCTCTCACTTCCACATCTATGCCTCAATTAACTGAAGACTACATGACTAGTTCACTGGGACTAGGTGGCAGTTAACTTTGATAATTGCTTCTATGTGTCCATATCTCTCTAAACCACAACTTAGGAACATTGGCTTCTCTTCCAGTGCACATTAGTTGATTTATACATAGTATATCATGTGTAAATTATTATTCATTCATTTAGTGAATACATTTTCTCATTCTTTTCTCTCTAATTTTTCTCTCATCTTCTCACTTTTGCAAGCTATGTTAGTTCTTTCGCTAGCTATTTATCTTGTGCAGGTATTCACCACATTATAAAATATTGGCTACAAATAAAGAATATATTCTAAAAGAAGAAGGATGTGATTCTTAGGAAGAAAGGCATGGGACAAATAAAGGTCCAGTGGAGATGGAAGATGTATTGTAGAAACCCTTCCCAAATTTATTTTGAGTGTTGATGTAAAAATATTGTATATATGGCCACCTATATGGTGACGTGCACTAGACAATGCAAGCATAAAGGGAAGGGGAATGCAACACCATGGTTTCCATCCCCATAGATGTAATTTATTGTATATATGGGATTTAGACAGTAAGATGAGTATTATATTAGGAGGAGAATAAATATAAATGGTGTACAACAAAGTTATTAATAATAAAATGCATCACTGGCTATAAATGAGGAAAGACGAGAACATGGGTGGATTTTCTTTCATGACAGAGGAATGAAAGGGGGGTTAATGGGCTTAACTAGTGGGCCAAAGCCAAAATATTAATATTGCATTCCTAACCTTAAGTTTTATATACTTTATGTTATCCTAAGTATTTGGAGCCATGGGATTGGTTTCTAAGTGTGATACATGAGCTTCTTATGAATCCATGTGTTGCATTATTAACATGTAAATACAATGCATGTATTTTGGTTATGCAAGGGTTTTTTTTTTTTTTTTTTCCCTTGGGAAGATGTTTTCAGAGAGCCTATGTGTGGGAAAAGTGTTAACATGTATAATGTATTGAAATTATAGATAATGATTACCATGAACCCATGATATAAATTGTGTTCATGTCCCAAGGAAATGGTTGCCATTTATATACGTAATTATAGACGATAATCCTTAAAGTTACTACATGATCCAAAATGGATCCAAAGAAGGCTAAGAACAACTCAGAACTTGCAGAGGAAACTTAGGATGCTCAGAATGGCCTCAACAGACAGAGAAAGGGAAACAATTCAAAGTTCCGCAAACTCAATGAAAATTACATTATCATGAAGAGCGCATTGCAAGATTTCTAATGGCGTAAACAAATCGTCAAATGGAGTTATGGATTGGAATATATTTACAGTCAAAGTTTGGTCAACCTAGCCTAGTCAACAGGGGACGAGTCAACATCCGTACTACTGATGTCACCATCTATATGGATGACATCAACATTCGTACAAAATACATGGCAAGAGAAGAAGGTGACATATGTCATGCTGACATCAACATGATGTCAACATGTTGACATGGCAACACCAAAGGTTTCCATGTGTCACCCAGTTTTGGCACATTCAAGTCGATCCATGGACCAATAGGATCATGCCACATGGAAGTCCATAGGATGAAGTGGAATGTTGACATGGCACTGACATGGAAGAGGACCACATGGATGAATGAGAGGTTGCCACATGGCCCAATTAGGAACTTCCATGTGGCAGACAACAAAAGCATAATGACAACTCGAAATCAAATTTTGAAAAAAAAAAAGATGGGCGAGTCCGCCAAATCTGATAGCATTATAGTCATTGGGTCGATAGTGCCGCTGCTAAAGTTGGTAGAGAAATTTATTATATATATATGTATGTATGTATGTATGTATGTATGTATGTATGTATGTATGTATGTATATATAGTACAAACAAACCCAAGCCAAAAGGGGAAGGCCCACGGGTTGGATCCCGAGACCTCCTCCCCACTATACGCATTAACTTTCATGCCCAAACCAACATGCCAATGACCATGCTTTGTAATAATCGACGCAAAAATTACTTAAATGTTGAGTCTGCCTAGCCTTGGGGAAAAGGCATGCATGCAGTACATCTTTGGGCATGTTTTTTAGTGTAGTCCAATCATTAATTGCAGGTTGCAGAGGGGCACGTAAACTGAGATGAGTTTCTTCTTGGGTCTAAGAGTGCCAGAATCAGATCGAGGCATGGAGACAATCCTTTTTTGGTAATTCAATGCCACAAATTTAGTGGTGTTGTTTTTTTTTCTGATCTGAGAATCATTTTTAAATCTTGATTTCAGAATAAGGTGTACTTATGTATTTTACCAAATATTTTTGATGAGTTAATGAAAGTGCCTAACCATTAGAGAGCAGGACCCAAAGACGTAGTCCACTAGGGACGAACTATGTTATCAAGTTTTTTTGTTCATATTTGATTCTTATGCCTCTTCATTATTGAGTTTTTCCTTCTTTAATGGTGCACTTTAAATTATGTTCATTTAATGCAATTCTTTATAAGTCACTCGATCAAAAGATCCTGGATCATGTTGGTATCAGAGCAGTCATCTTTGAATTGAATTTTTGAGTGTGAATTATTACTAGGGACAAGCATAAGAAGAGGAAGGAACTCTTAATACTTTCAATCCCAAAGTTGGTCATGCATCATGAAGGAATAAAATGGCAGAAGAGGACAAGTGTGATGAATAGGAGAAAAAACTGCATATGGTATTTTATCACATGTCAGAAATGGTTGAACAAATGTATGGAGATTACGAGAAGAGGATAAATAAGAAAAGGAAGAAAAAGGAAGCACACGCTGATGATGGTTCTTCGGTAAACCAAGGGGTTGGAGGATATCCTCCCGAGCCTCGATCTTCACCTTCAAGTTCTAGTTCTTCTTCCTTCGATCATTCTCATCATTCTATCCATAAAGATTCTTTTAAGAAACCATTATTAAATCTTGATGTAAAATTTACTTTACCTATGTTTAATGGAGATGATAATCCTGAAAATATAGATAATTGGATACGACAAGTTGAAGTATATTTTCATGTTCAAGATATGGACGAAGAGGAAGTTAAAGTGCAACTGGCTTCTCTTTGGTTGGAAGGCACCGCTCTTGTATGGTGGAAGAGAAAGCTCCAGGACAAAAGTAAGTGTGGTAATCTTCTTTCCTCATGGTTGGAATTTAAATCAACGATAAGGAATAAATTTTATCCATTAGGGTGTTTATATAAAGCAATGATGGAATGACAAACTTTAAGGAAAAGTAAAGGTCAAACTGTACAAACTTTCACAGAAGAATTTAGGAAGAAATATCTTGCATTAAATATTCATTTGGATTCTTTTGAAACTTTAATGAATTATATTGGCATACTTCATAATTATATTCATCA
>ML791561.1:40085-61007 GCA_009831015.1 Picea engelmannii | reverse complement strand
TCATCAATAGTTGGCAGCTTGATGTATGTTATAGTGTGCATAATAACATATATTGCACATGCAATGGGAGTTGTGAGCAGGTATATGAAAAATCCATGTAAATAACATTGGGAGACAGTAAAGTGGATTATCAGGTATTTGAGTGGTATATATACTCATGCATTATGTTTTGAAGGTTCATACATTGTTATACAAGGACATGTTGATTCAGATATGGCGGGCGATAAAGATAGAAGGAGGAACACCACATGGTATGTTTTTATTGTAGGTGGAATAACAATTATTTATATTTAAAAACGAAAAAAGGTTGTTTCACTTTCAACAATGTAAAGTAGAGTAAATTGTTGCTATATAGGCTAGTAAAGAGATTATTTGGTTAAGAGGTTTATGGAGGAATTGAGAAGGAAGAAAGATAATAGTAGGATGTATTGTGATATCTAGAGTTCCATTCATATTTCAAAGAACTCAACCTTACATTATAATACTAAGAATATACAACTCAGGTACCAGTTCATACGATCCATTTTGGAAGATGGACAATTGAAGTTGGAAAATATACATAATAACCAGAATCTTGTAGACATGTTAACAAAGGTAGTAACCAGGGAGAAATTGAGTTCCTACTCAGTTTTAGTTATCCTTCAAGAATGAAGGTGAAGATGATAAATTTGATTCAAAGGTCATCTTTGGGCATTATGATTTGAAGGGGAGCCTACCTCTTTGGGCATTATGATTTGAAGGGGAGCCTACCTCTTTGGTCATTATGATTTGATATGTATTGAGTGCTCTTGTGGCCAATGTTTTCATTATGGTTTTGGGAAAATTTCTTCCATTTATTGTTTAGTTTCGATGGTGCAATACCCACCCTAGCTAGACAAAGGAAAGTTCATTTGGAGTCTTTGTCTTGTGATATTTTCTAAAGATCTTGCAGTATACTAGAGAATATAAGTGGGAGGATTTGAGATCCTTGGTTTCTATGTTGGCATCGTACAATGTTTGATTATTTGTTTTGTAGCATATTGTGTAGCTTCCTAGCAGCCAATAGTTTATATTCCTAGTCTTTTTCTGCAGTTATTTTTATAGCCACTACAGATATTTTTATTCGTGTTCCCATTCATAATAAGATTCCATATTATTATACTATATTTATGTAGGATTTCCACATGTTTGATAATATTCATCATTGATAAAATTATTGTAAGGGTTTAATATCATTTTCACATAGGAAGAATTAATAATTTGGGTCAAGGATATTATAGTGGTATTAGAGCTAGTGATTCTGCCATCTTGTAATGCCAAGGAAGAAGGGGGGTGGAGGAAAACCCTCTAACAAATCACTGAAGAGGAATTTAAAAGAAATCCCCATAGAATCAGAACAAGAAGGAAGCATGGGAAGCTAGGGTGAATACAAATTCCAACAATTGTTGGAATCTATAGTTGAAGGACAACTATAGATGACTTCTATCCAATAACAGACAACAAAAATTGTGATACAAATCTATCAAATCCAAGGAGGATACAATGGGAATCATACCAAAGGTTGACAACAAAATAATAGGGCTTATAGGGAGAATAACAAAACTCATATTTCAATACAGAGTGGCTCACCGAAAGGTAGCAATAAAATACCAAGGCCATCATTACCGCAATTTCTTAAGGAGTAACAAAAAAATGTTCTATAACAACAAGACTAGGATAGTGATCTCCTTAAGGGTTCTAGAACAGGTGGGTAGAAGGGTACATGAGGAACTATGTGTCAAGAAAATAGTGAGCATGGATAAAATTGTTGCATCTCGGGGAGCATCATTACAACACCACTCATCACATGTACATTGGGATGAGTCCATTCAGGGTGTTGTATGGCTATGATGCCCCATAATTTGTTGATTTGGCATTTGGAGAGAACATGGCTCCCAAGGCCAAAGACCAGTTGTAGGAAATTCAGGACATCCAGAGGATCCTAAAGGAGAATTTGTAGGTTGCTCACAACAAACATAAGGTGTATGCAGATAGGAATCAAGTGGAGCTCATTTTTTAGGTTGGGGACATAGTCTTTATTAGGCTACAACCTTACCAACAATATTTATTGAAGAAGAGTGTTGCAGAGAAGTTGAAACCTTGTTTTTACGGACCCTACATACTAATTAGGAGAGTTGTAGAGGTGGGATATGAGTTGAAAATACCAGAGGGAAGCATAATCCACAACACATTCCATGTGTCATGCCTAAAAAAGGCATTGGGCCAACAGGTCACCGCTTCGATAGATCTTCCTTCACTAGATGAGGAAGGAAAATTGGTTTTGGAACTTGAAAGGATTGTGGATGTATGGGAACAAAGAATGAGTAGAAAAGGTATTCAAGAGTACCTGGTCATATGGAAGGGGTTTTCTACAGAATATGTTGCAAGGGAAGGCAAATAGATTTTACAACACCGTGATCTAAAATTTCTCGAGGACAAGCAATTTCGGGAAGGGGGAACTGAATTATCCCCCTCCAATTGATTAATCATTATCATACACGAATCTCGTAGGCTATAGTAAACAAATAAAAATGGGATTCAAAGTATCAAACCCTACACAAATATTAAATAAAATAAATAATTATATTTTAATCGAGGGTTTTATTTGTTCAATAAGGAAGATCTAGAAGAATCAGAGAAGAAGAATAAAAAGAAGGGGATCCTACCTCTTTGGTAATTTTGATTTCATATGTGTTGAGTTCTCTTGTCGCCAACATTTTTGTTAGTCTTTTGGGAAAAACCCTTACAATGCAGGTTTAGTTTGGGTGGTGCAATAACCAACCTAGCTAGACAAAGGAGAGTTCATTTGGAGTCTTTGTATTGTGGTATTTTATGAAGATATTGAATTATAATGGAGCAGAGAAGTGGAAGGCTTGGAGAGCCTCAATTTCTATGTTGTCATTATACCATGTTTTCTTGTGTGTTTTGTAGCAGATTGTGTAGCTTCCTAGCAGCTAATAGTTTATATTCATAGTCTTGTTTTGCAACTCTTTTTACAACCACTAGAGATATTTTTATTGTTGTTCCCATTGATAATAAGATTTCATATTTTTCTTCTCTATTTATGTTTTATTTCCATGTATTGTTGATATTTCTCATTAATAAAATTATTGTAAAGGTTTAATATCATTTTCACAAAGGAAGAATTAATAATTTGGGTCAAGGATATTACATAGGTGGTTCACATTTTTTCCCATGGATGTACCAGTTCAATCCTCTCATGAATTTATGTGGGAGGTCATTTTAAACTACCCAACCATCCTTCATAAAAAAAAATCTTTAGATTTAAGTTAGAGGTAAATACACGTTACTTCCCCCAAATCAGTTTAACAAGGCGGCTTGGGATCCCTTGACATAATGAACCCCTCTCGCATTCCTCTAGTGGTATCATGGCTAGTACTGAAGGATTGCCTATTAGTGAGTTGTTTGGCTTCTATATTTCACAATAATACATTTACATCATTTACAATCCATAGCATGGAAATGTCATCTCCATGATCAGATAACCATTACTAATCAAAATTAATTACAATTAATTCAGGAGGTTAAAATGGGTATGTTACAGGTCTCACAAAAAAAAGTTACCAACTAATGAGAACTCTCTAGAATTCTCATTTTTTAGAGATCCACATTTTTTACTCTCGTTTCAAAAAATGGTGCTATTGGTAACACCTTTTTGGGGGGTTGGCTAAAATTCCTAATTGTTGGACATCACAACTTTGAGAATCGATACCATTATGCGCAAAACCCTTACAATTGGCTCTTAAATCGAAAAATGAGGTTACCGAGTAGCATATTTTATTTTTTCTTGCAATTAAAATTACAACCTAATTGAAATTGTGGCCTAGATGACTTCTACCATCACAGATAAAATCCTCAAAAAAGACTCATAACCCTTACTTCAAAAATTATTTATTAAATTAATTTTATTTTTTTACAAAAAATAAATAAATGAGAAAGACCAAAACTCTGCAAACATGTTCTTTTAAAAAAATAAAAAAATAAATGTATTTTTTTATAAAACAAAAACATAACTCGATTTTTTCTTTAAATTTCAAAAACAAAATTAGTATAGAAAAGTTTGAAATTGTTTTAAACCCTAAAAACAAAAATTAAAAAAATAAGAAATATAAAGAAATTAATAAACATAAATTTTAAAACAATTTGTTTTGAAAAAGAAACTTCAAAAAAACAACAAAATTTCACCCAAAACAAGAATAAAAAAGACATTTTTTTTAAATCGTGGGGACACGGGGAGGGGGCCATGCCTCACATCACCCCCCTCTTCAAAACCCAGGAATACCCCATGAAACCATGCAATTTAATGGTGACATGGGGTGGGGGGACTCCCCATAACCAACAAATTATGTTTTGGGATGTCCATGGTGACAGGTGGCTCCCAAAAACTCACAAATTGAATCAATTCCTAGGTTTTGGGGATGTCCCCATGAAAAATAACAATAAACTAAAAAAAATAAAAAAAAAGTACCCTTAAAAAATCTTATAAAAATATAAACATAAAACATAACCACATAAACAAATTGAAAATGAAAAAAAATATAAGAAAATATGAAAAGAAATAAATTGAAAATAAAAATAAAAAATACAAATCAAAAATTAAAATTATTTTTCCTTTTTATTTATCTTTTTAGTCCACGATTTTAATTAGATCATAATTTTAATTAAAAAAAAATGATGTTACTATGTAACAACACTTTTTGATTTAAAGGTTTTGTTTACAATGGTATCGATTCTCAAGGTAGTGATTTTAGACAAGTCATAATTTTAACCATCCACCAAAAAACGTTGCTACCGGTAGCACAACGTTTTGATTTGGGGGTTCATTTTGGTTTTTTTACCCAAAATTATATATTTTTGGACCATAATTCTTGTTTTGAGGTCACCAAAAAAGGATGCTACTGATAGAGCAACCTTTTGATTTAGCAGTTGATTTTGGTTTTTTAACCCAAAAATATAGATTTTTGGGACCAAAATTCTCATTTTGAGATCACAATTCTCGTTCTAAGTAACTATATTACAAGTAAAAACATTATCAAACACTTCTATTAAGTCCATGTTAAGTACCTTCATAAAAAAAAAATGGAAATCTATGAATGCACATATACAGTTAAAATGGGTCGTATAACACTTCATCACACTCATTTCTCCACCAACTGGCACTACCATTTAAAATGGGTCTCATAACACTTCATCCCACTCGTTTCTCCACCAAGTGGCAATACCATGATGTTTAGTGGAACATGATTTCATTTCAATAATAAGAATATTGAACCAAATGGATATATTTTCGAGAGTTTATGTGAATGGTAAACTTTGGGATTATGTTGTGATGTTTGATTGGTTTACATAGAGAAGTAACCACGAACATAAAAAGAAAATTCCATGGGAAGGAATGGAAGCTAATGAACCCAAATATGCTTTAAATGGGTCTCCTAACACTTTCCCACATGCTTTGTCTTTGACTTGTCTGTACACTAGGTGGTGCTCACATGACGTTTAGTGGCCCATGATTTCATTTCAATAGTAAAAGTACTACAGTTCAAATCATATAAAAGAATTGCAAGTTCCATAACACCAACTATCCTTCATTTTCTGCTTCCTTAAATAAACATCCTTGCATAAGCATCAGTTTCTTGTCATAATCTGAGTGCAAGGTTTGACCTTCTCTCCTTCTGTTGTGCATCGGGACAGATTGAATATTTGATTTGAATGCCAACAGACTAAGTGAATTATTCTTTTCAGCTTCATTTTATGTGGGTAGTTTATACGAGACAGAATTCAATAAAGTAGTTTCATCTAAATCCATTGAACAAAATATCAAACAAGTTAAGTGGAGCTTTGGGCACTTTATGAGGAACCCACCTAGAAAATTCAAGCTATCAGGGCCCTGCACTTAAGGTATGATCATCTTTTGTTGCATGGTGCATTCTATGTTTGAAAACAAGAAAAAAGTCAGTATATTATGTATGTCTATGAAATAAATATTTTCAATCTGCGTCGGCCATTGAAATTTGGATTCAAGGGGTTTAAATTTGTTTCGGATTAGTCTGCCTGCATTACCAGTTGGAAGGAGTGGTTTTATTTTTTTATTGGATATAAGAGAGTGGTTAATGGTATTTTAGTCTAGATATATGGTGTTAATGGTGTATAGTCTGAGTGGGCCTAATGGATAAGAATATGTGCTTCCTTTTAAGAGATTATAGGTTCAAATTGAAAGGGGTAGGGTACCTCAATCTGTGGCCATTAGATTGGTATGATGGATCCTCCATGGATAAGGTATGTATGGTATCATAGTGTTTTAGTGAATCTATGGCCATTGGATTGGTATGATGGGTCCAACATGAATAAGGTATGTATGGTGTCATAGTGTTTTAGTCATTATGTGGCCATTGGATTGGTTGTGGATTGTGTGCAGTGGGTGGAGGAGGTCTCTTATTCCACAAATAAAGGGTCTTATATGGAAATTTGTTGTTTGGATCAACTCTAACCTTAAAATTAAATTATTATTTATTTTATTTATCATGGGTAAGCCATGCCTATGGATAAGATGTATATGGTTTTATAGTGTTTTAGTAAATATTTCACTGGCGTTGGCCTTGGATTGGTTTCGTTGCGGATTGTGTGTAGTCTCTTGTATAAATAGGGTTTGTATGGATTTTGATCTACTCATGGGAATAAGTCAATTTTATTTTGTGTTGGGTTTATATTTGCACTGTCAAATTCATCTCTAAAACCTTGGAATTATTGTTGTCTCATGGAAAATTCGTGGCATAAGTCTTCCTTTCTTTCCCTTGCATATTTTTTCCACATTCTGCACTGCTGAACAATTATTGGCTTGTGCGACAGTTGATATCATGGTAGAACCTTTGTCTTTATTTGGTTGGGATTCTTCCAAGTCCATGGCACTGCTAGGACATTGGATTATAATGCCTAGCAAATGATAACCTACTCAATTACCTTTTTTCAAAGGTGGAGTTGAGGCCGAGTAGATTGGAAGAAAGATAAAAATGACCTATTCAGGCAATCAGAGAGAACGATCGAATCATATACCAAACAAAAAATTTGGAGACATCGCCCCTCATGTCAATGCTAATGAACGGGGCCCTATGTGCTTTCCATGGACATACTAGTTCAATATGTTGACACTATTCTTCATTAAGAAAATTATTTATGTGTATTTTCCATGTTGATAATATGGACATACTAGTTATTTATGTGTGCTTTCCATGTGTTGATAATCTTCTTCATTAAGAAAATTATTGTAAGGGCTTAATATTATTTTCCCAAAGGAAGAATTAATAATTTGTGTCAAGGATATTACATAGGTGGTTCACATTTTTCCATGCACATACTAGTTCAATCCTCTCATGCATTTATGTGGGAGGTTCTTTTCAACTACCCAACAATCCTTAATAAATGTTTTTCTTTAGATTTAAGCTATAGAGAAATACATGTTATTTCCCCCAAATTAGTTTAACAAGGCGACTTGGGATCACTTGACATAATGAACCCCTCTCTCATTCATCTAGTGGTATCATGGATAGTACTGAAGGAATCACCTATTAGTGAGTTGTTTAATAATACATTTACATCATTTACAAGCCATAGCATGGCAATGTCATCTCCATGTTGAGATAACCATTACTAATCATAATTAATTAGAATTAATTCTGGGGGTTAAAATGAGGATGTTATAGGTATCACAAAACAAAGTTACCAACTTAGTGAGAACTCTCTAGAATTCTCATTTTTTAGAGATCCACAGTTTTTACTCTCGCTTCAAAAAAATGGTGCTACTAGTAGCTCCCTTTTTTTTTGGGTGGGGGGAGGGGGGGTGGTTAAAATTTTTACTTGTTTGACATCGCAACTTTGAGAATCGATACCATTGTGGACAAAATCCTTAAAATTAACTCTTAAATAGAAAAGTGATGTTATCTAGTAACATCGTGTTTTTTTTGTAATTAAAATTACAACCTAATTGAAATCATGGCCTAGACAAATTCTACCATCACAGATAAAATCCTCAAAAAAGACTCCTAAACCTTTACATCAATTATTATTTTTTAAATTAATTTAATTTTTTTTACAAAAGATCAAAAAATAAATAAATGAAAAAGACAAAAACTATGCAAACATGTTCTTTTAAAAAAATGAAAAAAAATCTTTTTTTTATAAAAGAAAAACATAATCCATTTTCTTTTTAAATATCAAAAAAAAAATTAGCATTAAAAAAGTTTGAAATTTTTTAAACCTTAAAAAAACAAAATTAAAAAAAATAAGAAATATAAGAAAATTAATAAACATAAATTTTAAAAGATTATTTTTTGAAAAAGAAACTAAAAAAAAAACAAAAAATTACCCAAAACACGAAAAAAAAAGATAATTTTTTGTGAGGATATGGGGAGGGGGTGATGCCTCCCATAACCCCCTTCCTCAAAACCTAGGACTACCCCATGCCACCATGAAATTTAATAGTGACATGGGGTCGGGAGCCTCTCCAAAACCCACACATTATGTTTTGGGAAGTCCATGGTGACATGGGACTCCCCAAAACCGACAAGTTGAATCAATTCCTAGGTTTTGGGTCTCCTAACGCTTCAAATGGGTCTCCTAACGCTTTGTCTCTTGACTTGTCTGTACACCAGGTGGCGCTCACATGACGTTTAGTGGCCCATGATTTCATTTCAATAGTAACAGTACTACAATTCAAATCATATCAAAGAATTGCAGGTTCCATAACACCAACTATCCTGCATTTTACGCTTCCTTAAATACACATCCCTGCATAAGCATCAGTTTCTCGGCATAATCTGAGTGCAGGGTCGACCTTCTCTCCTGTTGTTGTGCATCAAAACAGATTGAATATTTGATTTGAATGCCAACAAACTGAGGGAATTATGCTTTCGAGCTTCATTTCATGTTAGTAGTTTATACGAGACAGACTGCAATAAAGTAGTTTCATCAAAGGCCATTGAACAAAAAATGCAAGTTGAGTGGAGCTCTGCGCACTGTATGAGGAACCCACTGAGAAAATTCAGGCTATCAGGGCCTACACTTAAGGTATGGTCATCTTTTGTTGCATGGTGCATTCTGTGTTTGAAAACAAGGAAAGAGTTAGTTTATTATGTATGCCGTGAAAAAAATATTGTCTATCTGCGGCCATTGAAATTTGGATTCAAGGGGTTTAAATATGTTTGGGAATAGTCTGCCTGAATTACCAGCTGGAAGGACTGGTTTAATTATTTTATTGGGTTTTTTTTTATTGGATTATTAGAGAAGTGGTTAATGGTATTTTAGTCTACATATATGGTGTTGGCTCTAATGGATAAGAACACATGTTTTCTTTCAAGAGATTATAGGTTCAAATCCAAAGGGGTAGGGTATGTACACCTTTGTAAACTTTAACAGTCAAATACCAATTTGGTATTTGGTCTGAACTTAAAATTAAATTATTGTTTATTTTATTTATGACGGGTCTGTCATGGATAAGGTATGTATGGTGTCATTGTGTTTTAGTCGATCTATAGCCATTGAATTAGTTATGGATTGTGTGAAATGGGTGGAGAAGGTCTCTTATTCCAAAACTAAAGGGTCTTATATGCCAATTTGATATCTCGCTTATCCCTAACTTTAAACTTAAATTATTATTTATAAGAGAAGGTCTCTTATTCCACAAGTAAAGGGTCTCATATGCCAATTTGGTATCTGGCTTAGCCCTAACCTTAAAATTAAATTATTATTTATTTTATTTATGATGGGTAGGCCATGGATATGGATAAGGTGTATATGGTGTGATAGTGTTTTAGTAAATCTATCATTGGCTTCAGCCTTGGATTGGTTTGGTTGGGGATTGTGCGTAGGCGCTTGTATAAATAGTATAAATAGGGTTTGTATGGATTGTGATCTATTCATGGGAATAATTCAATTTTCTTTTGTCTTGGGTTTATATTTTTGGTGTCAAATTCATCTCCGAAACCTCTGAATTATTCCAGTCTCATGGAAAAGGTGTGGCATTGGTCTTCCTTTCTTTCCCTTGCATAATTCTTTGCACATTCTGCACTACTGAACAATTCTTGGCATGTGCGACAATTGATATCATGGTAGAACCTTTTCCTTTATTTGGTTGGAATTCTTCCCAGGCCATGGCACGGCTAGAGACTTGTATTCTAATGCATGAAAAATGATACTGCAAGATACTAGATATAATAAATACGCAGAACAAAAATAAAATGCTAGAAATGGAAGAATAACAGTAATATAACCAGCACAATCTCCACAATAACAAACAAATAATATAAGAACATCAACTGAAATAACACTTTGATTTAGAAAGCAATGTTCACAGGCCTCTTCGAGGGGGCAACCTCTAGTTGAGCAGCACTCTGTTACAATAATCTTCCAGCTAGGGTTTTCATACCCTCGACCCTTATTTATACTAAATATGTCTATTAAGAGAAGCATCTAGAGGAAGATCCTTTTAGAAGTGGAAGCTTCTATTAGGTCTTCTTACATCTGCCTTATTCTATTTTATTGAAAGGCCTTATTAATATTGACCTTTATTACATCTGAATACATAGATCTAACTATGTGTCGGTTAGGACCTTAACATGTTCGCCCCATTAAAAACAACCTTTCCCTCAAGGCTTGAGATGTGGAAATTGTTGTAGAATGGTAGTTGTTTCCCAAGTGGCATCTGTTGGAGTTGCATCTTTCCACTGGACTAACACTTCCTTGATGGTTCTCTGATGTAGGCAACGCTCACGCTGGTCCAAAACTGCTTCTGGATTTAGCCAAATGGATCCTTCTTCAACTAACTCTAGAAGGTTGGTTTGAATTTGGCACCTGGTTCCAATCACCTTCTTTAAGCATGAAACATGAAAAACATGATGTAGCTTCGACTGACTGGGCAGAGCTAACTGATATGTGACTTGTCCCACATGCTTGAGAAATGTATAAGGACCATAAAATTTGGGCGCTAGCTTCTGACAATGCTCGACCTTGAGGGAAGTTTGCTTATATGGTTGCAGTCACAAAAACATTTGATCCCCTTCTGCAAATTGACGTTCAAAGTGACCTTGATCTGCTTGCTGCTTCATGTGATTCTGTGACATGACCAAGTTCTCTTTAAGGGTATGAAGAATATCCTCTTGGATTTTAAGTGTTTGGTCAACCGCCTGGACCTTCGAGGTACCCGATAAGTATGAGAGAATTGAAGGTGGCTTCTGTCCATATACCACTTCAAAAGGATTCATGCGAGTGGTTGTATGCTATGAAGTGTTGTAACACCATTCAGCTAGGGGTAACCATTGAGCCCACTGGTGTTGTTTTTCAGAGGCAAAGCACCCCAGATATGTTTCCAAACACTTGTTGACAATTTCTGTTTTACCATCCATCTGGGGATGATAAACTGAGCTGAGATGCAATTGGGTGCCTTGTAGCTTAAACAATTCTTACCAAAAATTGCTTGTGAAAGTTGGGTCATGATTAGAAACAATAGAGTGTGGCATGCCATGAAGCTTGAAGACCTGGTCCATGAAAATTTGAGCCACCGTGGATGCAGTAAATGGGTGGTGAAGAGAAGAGAAATGAGCATACCTGGAAAGGCGACCCACAACCACCATTATGACTGATTTATTCCCTGATTTGGGTAAGTCGGTAATAAAGTCCATAGAGATATCCCTCCAAATAGCATGGGGAATCGGATGTGGTTGTAGTGTGCCGGGAGATTTGATTGTTTCTCCCTTGTTGTGATGGAACACCTCACATTCAACGACAAAAGTACGGATGTCTTGTTTCATACCATCCCAGAAAGAAGAATGTTTGAGCCAGTCATATGTTTTGGTGAGCCCTGAGTGCTTGGTTGTGGGTGTAGCATGAAGCTCAGATAGTACCATGGATTTAAGCTTGGATTGTTTACTTAAATAAAAATGGTCTTTGTATCGAATCTCATCCTGGAGCTAGGAGTACCCTGGGGGAGCCGGAGCCTTGGTCTGCAATTGTTGGATCAGATGCAAACTTTTGGGATCTTGAAGCCATTCCTGGCGCACAACTTGGAGCCAATTAGGTACAATGAAGGACATGGATGATTTTAGTGGCTAAATTTCACTCATGGGCTAATTTTCCATGGTTTTTCCAAAAACAAGATTCACTATTTTAAAAATGATTCGCCCAAATTCTATAGGATAAAATTATTTTACCTTAAAATTCGCCAAAATTTTATAAAAACTATATAACATCTTTAGAAAATTGAATATTTTTACAAAAATATCACCAAACATTTATAATTGGCATATGAAGTATTAGTAAGATTCACCAAGGTTTCTACATTTTAAAATAAATTTCAATCCTTAAAATCATCCCTGATGAAGGAAAGAGAAAAAATGGATCCTTCTTCTTCATATTTTCGAGACAGTGCATCTGCCACAACATTGTCTTTTCCCTTCTTGTAAATGATCTCATAATCATATCCAAAGAGCTTGGTCACCCATTTTTGTTTCTCCTGGGAGGAAATACATTATTCCAGAAAGTACTTGAGGCTTTGATGGTCGGTCTTAATTTGGAAGCATTGCCCCAAGAGATAAGGGCGCCACAAATCAACGGCATGCAGAATAACCGACATTTCCTTTTCATAAATGGGTCTTCCCAGATTACTTTCAGATAGTTGATTGCTGGTGAAGGCCAAAGGTCGACCCTCTTACATAAGGACAATGATGATTCCTTTCCCTGAGGCATCACATTCCAACACAAAGGTCTTTGTGAAATCAGGAAGGGCTAGAACCGGAGTGCTGCATATGGCCATCTTCAAGGAATGAAAATCTTGCTCAGCTGCTGCAGTCCAAGTGAAAGAGTTCTTTTTGAGGAGAGCAGTGAGAGGTGCTATAATCTTTCCATAGTTCTTAACAAACTTGCGATAATACCCTGTTAGTCCCAAAAATCCATGCAAGCTTTTGAGAGTCTTTGGGTGCGGCCAATCTTGCATAGCTTCAATCTTTTTTGGGTCCACCCTGACACCATCCTTTCCCACCAGATGACCCAAGTATTCTACTTCTGAGGCACCAAAAGAACATTTAGACTGTGTCAGGAAAAGTTGGTGCTGAGAGAGTAGATGGAGAACTTGATCCACATGAATAAGATGGTCTATCCAAGTTTTTCTATAGATGAGGGTATCATCAAATAAAACTAAGACAAAATGATGGAGAAAGGGACAAAAGACTTGATTCATGAGGCTTTGGAAGCTGGAGGGGGCATTAGACAGGCCAAAGGACTAAACCAAAAACTCATAGTGGCCCTCATGAGTTCAAAAGGTCGTCTTGGGGATTTCATCCTCTTTCATACATATCTAGTGATAGCCCGAGTGAAGATCAAGTTTGGTAAAGATTTGGGATCCACTCAATTCATCCAGAAGGCCATCAATGACAGGAATGGGAAATTTATCTTTAATGGTCAGTTTGTTGAGGGAACGAAAGTCAGGACACATTCTCCAATAACCTTCTTTCTTCAGGACCGTGACTACTGGAGAAGAGTAAGGGCTCATACTAGGATGGATAATGCCTGCAGTAAGGAGTTCCTAGACCATTTTCTCAATTTCATTTTTTTGTGAGAAGGGGTGGTGATACGGATGGATATTGGGAGGAAGGCTTCCTGGTACAAGGGGAATGGAATGATCATGAACATCACGGGAAGGAGGGAGTCCTTGGGGAGTGGAAAATACCATTTGATGTTTAGAAAGGAGGGCTTGGAGGTCTTGCGGCACCAGGGGTGTCTATGTTGCTTGTATGGCATGGAGTTGGGCAATGACACCAGAATGACCTTTTTTTAGCATCTTTTCCATGCGATGGGAACTAATGACCTCAGTTGAACCGACAGTGATGCCTTGGAATTTATATTGGTGGCCTTCCTGGTCGAATTTCATGATTAAGTCCTTAAAATCCATGAGAATGGGACCCAAGGACCTTAGTCAATCTTCACCCAACACAATGTCACAACCACCCATGTCGATAGAAAACATATGGGATTTGAGGTGGTAGTCGCCGATTTAAAGATGCACATTTTTAAAATGCCCTCCACATTTCATGGAACCACCATTGGCAATCATAATTTGGAAATTGTTGATGGCATGGATGTAGCAATGGGTTTCTTGGGCAATGCAGCGATGAATAAAATTATGGGTACTTCCACTATCAACCAGAATCATGACATTTCGATGCTTTATGTAACCAATTAACTTGAGGGTTTGGGGGATAGATAAGCCAGTGAGAGCATTGAGGGAAATGATCGGTTCTACTTTGGGAGGGTCGGAGGGAGGGGTTATGTCAGTGATTTAAGGGGACTCAGGCACATTGGGAGTTTCAACATCCTCTTCCAAAATATCCTCAGAGATGGCCATAAAAATATTTTGATCCTTACATTTGTGGCCTGGGAAATATTTTTCATCATAATTATAACAAAGGCCTTTGAGTTGGAATTCAACCATTTCATCCCTGGTCAATTTTTAAATCTTTAATGGGGTGGAGGGAGTAGTGGGATTTATGGGTTTAGGGAGAGGGATAAAGTAAGGTTTACGGGTTTGAGAGGAAACAACTTGTTGTGCTTCTTTATATTTTTTAGTAGCCTCCACCCAACTCGAAGGTCGAGCCATGAGGACATGGGCCCGAATATCCTCCTTGAGGCCACTGATAAAACACTCTCAAAACAAAGCATCAGTCATGCCCTCTATTCGAAAAGCCAGGCGCTCAAATGCAGCGATGAAGTCTTTGGTTGTTCCTGATTGTTTCAATTTTTTCAAATGGCCCAAATGGTTGGTGTCAATGTCAAAGAGTTCATAAAGCTTAGTCACAAATTGGGTCCGAGCAATATACCCTTGACGAGAAGTTTTTCTCCATTGCCACCATTGCCAGTGTTATTGATCTAGATGGAGAACACCATACTAGAGTTTGGCCAAGTCATCTGTAATTCCATATAGAGAGAAATAATGTTCCATTTGGGTGACCCAAACAGTGGGGTCTGAGCCATCAAATTTGGTTACATCCACCCGTAGAAGGCGTATGTCATGTTGAAAGTGATAGGGCTGAAAGGTATGGGAATGGGAGGAAGTTTCACCTTCAGTCTTTGGATGTGCGTCATGAAAAGGGTCATCGGTAGGGATATTTAGTTTGGTGCAGAGTGATGCAAAGAAAGATTCAAGTTGGGTGGTAAGTTCTTGTTTGACTTCCTCCATTGCGGACTGCACAAATGCATTTATGGTTGTATTGATGGATGTATCTCAGGAGGCAATAGTAGCACTGAGTTGTTTCACTTCATTTTGGGTCTTGAGGAAACTAGATTGCAAGGTGTTGAAGCGAGACTCCATTTCTTGGCTATGGGTATGGGCCATGAGGATGGGTGAATTGAAAAGGGGTGGGCGGGGTCAAAATATATATATATATATATATTTAGCCAAAAAATGATATGGATGACTGTGATAAGGGAGAAGGGATGAATCCAATGGAATAGGTCTCAAATAATGGTGAAAAAATTTCCAGACGTTTTTTTTTACGCCGGCAGAGATATACTCCAGTCTGAAGAATACAGTAGTGATGAAATCCACAAATTCTTAACCAGAAAGAAATGTGTATTTACTTGGCAACCCGAACACAGTTGTGCATCAATAGATCTAGTCGGTTTTAATTTGTTTATGTTTCTGTCCCCCAAGGGCTAGGTGTTCAAGGGTTCTATGGACAAGGGTTTTTCCTATGCTATAGCTCTCTAATATATGTGCGGGGTCCAACAGTAGTACTCAACCCAATATCTCAGGGCACTAACTAAGGAGGATAGATCATACCCTTATCCATACTATCCGACTACCTAGGTACTAGAGAGTATCTTCCCGAGTATTGTTCTTGGTGACACTATAGCAGTCTAGTGGCTGATAGGTTTATCTAAAGAGGGCTTCAGGAAATCTAGGTCGATCTGTACACAGGTGTTTTCTGATGTGCTACCACTCAAAGGGGTACCAACAGGGGTTACAAGGGTGGCCAATAGATGTGCGCTTAAGAGCCACTTGTATTTCCTGCGTGTATGAATCCCTCAACCACAGGCTTATGCGCGTAATGAAAGATCTCTGTAGCTTAAAGACGTCGGAATACGTCTCTACCCTGAAAAAAAAATTCCCACAATTTATGCCAAGGAAATTCCTCTGATACCACTTGAAAGATACCAGATATAATAAATACGCAGAACATAAATAAAATGCTAGAAATGGCAGAATAATAGTAATATAACCAGCATAATCTCCACAATAACACAAAAATAATATAAGAACATCAACTGAAATAGCACATTGATTCAGAAAGCAATGTTCATAGGCCTCTTCGAGGGGGCAACCTCCAGTCGAGTAGCATTCTATTACAATAATCTCCCAGCTAGGGTTTTCATACCCTCGATCCTTATTTATACTAAATATGTCTATTAAGAGAAGCATCTAGAGGAAGATCCTTCTAGAAGCAAAAGCTTCTATTAGGTCTTCTTACATCTGCCTTATTCTATTTTATTGAAAGGCCTTATTAATATTGACCTTTATTACATCTGAATACATCGATCTACCTATGTGCGGGTTAGGACCTTAACAGATACCCTACTCGATTCCCTTTTTTCAAATATGGAAACAAGGTCTGGCGGATTGGAAGAAAGAGAAAAATTACCTATTAAGACAATCAGAGATAATGGCTGAATCAGATGCCAAACAAAAAATTTCGAGACATCACCCCTCATGTCAATGCTAATGAATAGTGCCTTGAATTTCAAGAATCCAAAAATGTAGGTTCGCGTTTGGCGCCAAAAAATCAAGTTCTAGATCCTCGGCACAAGCGAGGAAGGAGAAATGGGCCAAAGGAAACATTGATTACCAAATTCGATTGTAATGACGTTAATGGTGTGTCCTACAACAAGGACAAGCATAGGAGGTTAGTGGTATCAAAGTTCCATGATTTAGTCAATATACTCGCAAAGGAACATGAAACTATGGAGAAAGAGGAAAATCCCAAAACCATAAAAGTGTTCGACAATGCATCAGCTAGGTTGAAGCATCATTCGCAAAATCTTCGCAGGAATCATGTAGGATCTATGCCTGGAGCAGAAGTTAGGGATGTATTCTAGTCTCGACAACTGCTGAGAATGATTGGTTTGCATCAACCTCCTTGGGAAGGTATATATTATCTAAAGCCTACAGAAACATGCCAGACAGAACCGTTGGCTACCAGCATTGTTTTTTCTGGAGGTTACAAAGACATTTTTTTTCACTTTTCGATTTAAGAGTCGGTTTTTGTTTTTTTTTTAATTTGTGATGGTAACAATGGTGTATGGAACGGTTTCCACTAAGTCATAATTTTAACTCCAAAAATAAAATCTACTTGAAAAATCATTTTTTTATTCGAGGGTTAACTTTCCATAATGGTATCGGTTGTGAGGGATGCAATTTTGAACAAGTCACAATTTAAACCGAAAAAAGGGGGGGTGCTACTGGTAGCACCACTTTTTAAAATGATGGTTGATTTTGACATTTTTGACCCAAAAATATCGACTTTTTGGGATAGAGTTCTCGTTTTGAGGTCATGGTTCTCATTAAGTTGGTAACTATGTTTAGTCAAGATAATATTGATTTGATCATTTGATGAAGCCTATATATTTATAGTGTTGTATTAATTTCGACTAGCTCATAGAGTACTTAAGATAGTCTTCATTTGATCATATGATGAATCCTATTTAATGGGTTGAGATACTCTATTGTAAGATGACTGAATTGGTTAGTGTTGATTGGGTTTGGCTAGTTTGGCCAAGGTTCATAGATATATATTAGGTGCTAGTCCTAAAAGTTCCATGGAATCTTGTAGTGTATGAGAATGTTTGTATGCTATTTTTTATTTTAGTTTAGTTTTAACATTTGGTATACAATCCTATCAAAGTCAAATTCAAGATAAAGTCTAGATGTAGGAGATGGTGGGGGTATGTTGTATTGCTCATAATAAATTAATAAATTGAGGGGGACATGTGTTTATCCCAAGTCAAGTTTAAAAGGGGAATGTTGGGTTAATCTTGACTCATTCATAGAGTAGTTAAGATAATCTTGATTTGGTCGTTGTCAAGTTTTAATGTTTTGAGATAACTTGTTGTAAGGTGTCTTGGTTGGCCTAAGTTGACTTGGCTTGGCCACTTTCGCTAAGTTTAATAGATCAACACCCTACCTTGGTTGGTTTGACCAAGGGTAATAGATCAACACCTACATTGGTAGGTTTAACCAAGGTTAATAGATATTTATTAAGTGTTGGTTCTCTTGAATGGGTTCAAGAAATATTGTTGTCTACGTTTTATTTCTCTATTTTAATTTTAATATATAGACAAGTAAAATTAACATAATTTTCTTTTTTTTATTCCATTTGTTGTGAATTCTTCAAATTCTTGTAGTTGTTGGTTTCTGACAATATCTTATTGAATAAAAATAATATATAGTGTTAAATGTACATGTAATGGGTAACTTTATATGTAATAGTGGTCAGGATCCTAATAAGAATGTGTAATGTACCAAGCAACCCCTATCCATTCTTGGAGTGGTGGTGTACTCCAAAATTCTTCCCTCCTTTCTCGTTATTTTATCTTCTACCTTTTATAATGGATTCCCTCTAGTTAGGATGAAATACATATTCTATGACTCTAATACCATCTTTATTCACTAACCTACTATTAATTAATTAGTCAATGCATACAAGATAACAGTGTAGTCTCATACATTTCAATAGAACACCAATTCATTCATAACATAACAATAGTAATTCAACATAGATATGAATAACAACATGTACACTTATCTCCTTGGAAGAATTCACCAAATGGTTGTAGACGAAGGAATTTCCACCCAAACATAGGCTTTGTTGCACATAAATTTTCTACAATAGGCCACCACTTATTTGAGGCTATTAATCTGCAAGGAAAAAATTTATTTAGCTAGCCCTAATTGTTAATCCCTAAATAGTCGCTCATTACCCCTTAATTGGGGCATATTATATTATTAATTTTATTTTATTTAGTCATCTTTAGTCCATTAGTTGTAATTATACCTCCTAGTCTCCTATATATACCAAGGAGACATTTTCATTTTGAATCATATTGTAATTGTACATTTATGTGGGAATAAGGAGGTTGCCCCCTCAAAGAGGCTTAGTATCTGAATTTATCTCTTTTTAAAGGCATTGAGTACTTAGGTTTTTATATGCTATATTGATATTTGGTTCTTAACATATGGTATCAGAGCTCAAGGTCTTGGGGTTTCACTGCTACATCTGAAACACCTTGGAATTTTCGCTATAACTTGTTTTCTACAATGTTTTAGAAGGAACGGTTTGGATTTTATTTAGTATATGGATCAAGGTACATTGGGTTAAAAGTTAAGCTCCTTAGGAATTATAATTTTGGATATACAGCCTGTGCAATATAGGGTTTTGGAATCATCCTGAACTAAGTCATTACAAAATTTTCTCCATAAAAATGTTTCTGTAAGTTTTCAGACCCTGAAATCTGGAGGATATTCAAAGAAATTATTAAGGCATCTTTGGTAAAACGTTCGGCTTATTTATCATCTTACATTTGTACATACACCCTGTGGAAGATAGGGTATCTGACTAGTCCTATTGACTAGTCTCAATAAGGTGTTCTAGGTAAAACAATAATAACTTCTTCCTAGAGCATCCAAATTGAGTGAGACTAGTTTTATTGTATAGTGGACAGTTTGCAATATTTTTGGTATGAGTTTCATAATTTTATATTAATTATTTTGTGCGGGGCATGCTATACAAGTGATATCTCCTAGAAAGTCCAAAAATCAGCAAGTTGTGTGGAATTTACCATAAATTCCACTTGGCACATCCAATTTTAATCAGAACTGTGGCATTGCAGAGAAGAAATATCAGAGAACTACAAAAAATAAAGTTTCATACCCATAAGGGCCAAAACTTTGGAGATACAGAAGAAGAAAGATTGTCTATCAAAACCACCTCAAAATCAAGGTTTAAAAGTGATACTTAGCCAACATGCCACCCAAAAAGGGAACTTTTACACCAAATAAGCCTCCAAACAATCCTACTTGGACTCTTGATGAATGTGAAGAAATTCGTAGGGACATAAATGATTTACAAAAGAAGATAGTAAGAAAAGATGAACTACAATAGATGGAAGTTAAGTTGGAGGCAAATATGGATGGTTTAAAATAGGCGATCATGGAAGGATTGAAAATTTTTGTAATAGAGAGGATACCTGAAAGTGAAAATGTATCCCATGAAATTCATGATGAGGACACAAGGAAGGTGAATCAATAATGGAGAAACTCTAACTTTGGGTTGAATACCAACCACGTTCCTAAGATCGACATGAGGAAGTTTGATGGCAAGGACCCTATCACATGGATACTTCAGATGGAGCAATTCTTTGATCTACATAATGTGCCACATACAAAAAAGGTACAAATTTCTTCTTTATATTTAGAACCCAATAAATTTGTATGGTATATATGGATTTCTTCTGGTAAATCACTCATCACTTGGACAATTTTCAAGGAAGAAATGATAGCACACTATGAGGATACACGGAGCAATACCTTCTTTAGCCAATTGATAAATCTCAAGCAAAAGGGTTCAGTTACAGAGCACATTGAGAACTTCCAAAGATTGAATATAAAGGTAACATATATTCTAGATGAGCACTTGATTGATGTATTCATAGGAACTTTGAGAGATAAAATTCAACATGAGGTTCACCTTTGGGAACCCAAATCATTAGAGAATGCATTTAGGGTGGCAAGAAATGTTGAAAGTAAAAATATGGTTATGGCTACTAGAAGGACCAATCCTAACATCTATA
>ML791561.1:0-38522 GCA_009831015.1 Picea engelmannii | reverse complement strand
ACATGTTGACAAGGTGCTACAACTACTAAAGGAGAAACAACTATATGCCAAACCATCCAAATGTTTCTTTGGAGTGAAGGAGGTAGAGTATTTAGGTCATATTGTATCTCATGAAGGTGTCAAGGTAGACCCTAACAAGATTATGGCCATGATGGACTGGCTGATTCCCAAAACATTGAAGAATCTTAGAGGATTTTTGGGTTTGATAGGTTACTACCGCAAGTTTGTTCGACACTATGGAAGAATAGTAGAACCTTTAATGGAAATAACTAAGAAGGATTCATATTCATGGACTCTAGAGGCAACTAAAGATTTTGAACAACTTAAAGAGGTGATGTGCAAAGCTCCTGTCTTGACCACTCCATACTTCACAAAAACCTTTATTATGGAATGTGCTACCTCGGGAAATGGAATTGGTGTTGTCCTAATGCAATAAGGAAGGCCGCTATCTCTTAAAATTCCACCACTCAAGGGAAAGGAATTACACAAACCCATTTATGAGAAGGAAATGATGGCAATACTACATGCATTGAAGAAATGGCATCCTTACCTAATAGGTAGGCACTTCAAGGTCAAAACATATCATGATATTCTTAAACACTTATTGGAACAAAGACTATCTTCAGAAGAACAACAAAAATGGGTAACCAAGATATTGGGTTATGATGTTGAAATCATCTTAAAAAAGGGAAGCAAAATGTTGTGGTAGATGCACTCTCAAGGAAGGATGAAGATGTTGAGGACTTTCTCTATGCTATCTTGATCATCCAACCCGATTAGATAATAGAAGCAAGGGATGAATGTAAGAATGAAGAAAAAGTGTGGACTCTCATTCAAAGGTTGCAACAAGATTCTAATACATCAGATACATTTACATGGGAAAATGATTCACTATGGTACAAATATCGCTTATATTTATGGAAGAAATACCAACTCAAACAAAAGGTACTATTGGAATTGCACACATCTCTAGTAGGAGGGCACTCGGTATTTTTAAAAACCTACCATAGGGTCATGAAGGAATTTTTTTGGGATGGCCTTAAAAATGATGTTCAAATGTTTGTGGAAGAATGTTTGGTTTTCCAACAAAATAAGGTGGAAACAATTAAGACCCCCGATCTTTTACAACCATTAGCCATCCCAAGTCAGCGTTGCGAGGAGGTTTCCATGGATTTCATCATATGGTTACCGAAGTCTGAAGGAAAGAGTGTCATAATGGTGATTGTTGATAGATTTACCAAGTAAGAACACTTTTGTGCACTCTCTCATCCCTTCAAAGATATTACAGTTTCCACCGCATTCATGGATACAATTCAAAAGCTACATGGCAGCCCAAAGATTATTGTAAGTGACAGAGATCCCATCTTCACTGGACATTTTTGGACAAATTTTTTTTTTTTGGGGTACTCAATTGGCTCATAGCTCATCCTATCATACTCAATATGATGGACAAACCAAGATAGTGAAAAAAAAATTGGAACGCTACCTTCGTTTCTTCATCTCTGATAAACAAACATAATGGTTCAAATGGTTACCCTTGGCAAAATGGTTGTATAACACTTCCTTTCATACTGCAACAAAAATGACACCATTTATGGCACTCTATGGATACCACTCTCCTTCCATCACTTCTTCTCTTAAAAAAAATCTAAGGTTCAAGCAGTGCAAGATCACATCGAGCATCAACAACAAGTTCTCTAAATATTAAAGGACAACCTGACCAAGGCACATAATCATATGAAACAACAAGAAGATCAAAATCATAGTGAAAGAAGTTTTGAAGTAGGGGATTAGGTGTTTTTAAGACTACAACCATACAAACAATTGTCCCTCAAGAAAGCCAAGAAGGATAATAAATTATCACCAAATTACTATGGCCCTTATAAGGTGTTGCAAAACATTGGTACTATGGCATACAAATTGGAGTTGCCTGCATATTCACGAGTACACCCAGTTTTCCTTGTTTCATTCTTAAACAAGGTTATAGGTGACAATATCCCAATTCAAACAATATTTTCAGAACTTGACGAGGAAGGAAAAATCATATTGGATCCTGAAGCCATCACTGACACAAGCATTCACTAGTTGAGGAATAGATCCATTTCAGAGTATCTCATTAAATGGAGGAAAATATTGGCTGAAGATTCCACTTGGGAAGATGAGTCTTTTATACAGAAGCATCCATAGTTACTCAATCATTGTGGAAAACACTTGTCTCAAGGAGAGGGGCATGTTAAGCCCTAAATAGTGTCTCATTACCCCTTAATTGGGGCATATTATGTTAGTAATGTTATTTTATTTATGTCGTCTTTAGTCCATTAGTTATAATTATAACTCCTAGTCTCCTATATATATACCAAGGAGACATTTTCATTTTGAATCATCTTTCAATTGTACATTTATTTGGGCATAAGGAGGTGTCCCCTTTGAAGATGCTTATTATATTAATTTCTCTCTTTTTCAAGGTGTTGAGTACTTATTCTGAGGTTTTTCTATGCTATATTGATATTTGGCTCTTAGCACTAATCCTCTTTCTCCCATTCCCAAAATTTATAGACCAACCCTCTTTCCCCTTCATCCTACACAACCTAAGGAATGGAATCCCCCACCCTGCCTTGCAATCCCTCTATGCCTATTCCAAATCTTCACATGGATCCAATACAAACTGGATAGGAAATCAAAATTCTAGTGATTTGGGATATTTTCACTGAGTGACTTATAAATAATTGCATTAAATGAGTATAAATTAAAGTGCAACATTAAAGAAGGAAACGATCAATAATGAAGAGACATAAGCCTCAAATTTGAACACAAAAACTTGCTAATGGAGTTCATCCCTTGTGGACTGCGTCTCTGGGTCCTTCTCTCAAATGGGTAGGCTCTTTCATTAACTCAACAAAATACATAAGTATACCTCATTCTCAAATCAAGCTATAGAAATAATGCTCATATCATAAAACAGAAAGAACCACTGAATTTTTGCGTAGAATTACCCAAAAATGATTGTCTCCACGCCTCGATATGATTCTGGCACTCCCAAGCCCAAGACAGAATTCATCTCAGTTTCTGTGCCCCTTTGCAACCTACAATTAATGACAAGACTACATTGAAAAACATGCCAAAGGCTGTACTTCAAGCACGGCTCTTCCCCAGGGTTAGTCGGACTCAACATTTAAGTAATTTCCATGGAGATTATTACAAAGCATGGTCGTTGGCCTGTTGGTTTGGGCATGAAAGTTAAGGTGTATAGTGGGGAGGAGATCTCGGGGTAAAACCCACAAGCCTCCCCCTTTTGGCTAGGGTTTTTTTGTGATATATATATATATATATATATATAATACATTTCTCCACCAACTTTAATGGTGGAATTATCCAGAATCTCAATGACTATAATGTAGCCAAATTTGGCGTGGTCCACTAGATTTGACGGACCCGCCAATATTAATTGTTTTTTCAAAATTTGATTTCGGGTTGTCATTGTGCTTTTGACGCTTGCCACATGGAAGCCTCCAATTTGACCACGTCATTTTCTGCAATGTTATAGCCACGTCATCACACCATGTCACTATGCCACAACATCATTCAACATCATCGTATGGACCATACGGATTTCCATGTGGCATGAAGCTATTGGTTCACGGATCAGCCTGAAAGTGCCAAAACTAGGTGACACATGGCAACTGTAACGCTCCTCGACCATCATCCATAATACTAGTCGGGCAGACGCTACTATGCAGAACAACATTCTCATAATTATTTATATATAACATGAATTTAAATCAAATAAACACATTTAACTCAGAGTAAGCACAAGATTACTGTTAACATCCTGATTTAATGGGATTAACAATAATTCAAGATTACCATGGAATACATGATAAATATAAGCAACATAGGCATGCAAAACATAATTAAAGCATAAGCCGATACTTATCTTTGAAACAATGATAATTCCACCAACCACGTGCAGGCCTTCCATGAACCTCCCAACCTTAGACCACGCTGCTCATCAAGCTTAGCAGTGGGTCAGCCCCGAGCTGGGACTAAGCTCCACCCAAGGCAAGGAATCCTATTCTAGGCTGAGGTTACAGGGAAAACTGCACAAAATAACTGGAAGGATTTTTCTCAGGAAGCCTTCTTACGCCCACTACTCACAGACTCTCATTCCCCACATGCCTATTCTGCCTGGGAGTATGCACCTTCACAAGATTAGTCCATCAGTGCTTCACCTCCCTCTTTGGGTCTCAACAATAGGCCAGATCAGGAAGTCTCAGAGCTCCATAGCTAGTGCTCGACTCTCTCTGGGAGAAGCCACTTCCCAACAAACTCTCTCACTTGGAGAGAGTTGCTCATAGGCATGACAACCTGCCTCTTCCAACAACAATCACCGCCTTCAACTAGAGAGAGGTTACACACAATATCAACACATAATTACACTGGCCAACAAGCCATGCACAGTCCAGCACTACTTGGCCACAACGGTCAACTTGGAATACAGACACGGGCTTCCCAAACATGTGATAGTCGCATACTTCTTCATCCCAACTAGTCTTAGCAATCATGGGATAGACTCACGGTTATGGTTTCAGGATTGTGCAAGGTGTATAGAGATCCCACACACAGGCTCAACTGTTCAAGTAAGGGATCTGAGAACAAAACCCTAGACAAAGGTCAATCATGGATGGTCACGAGCTCAGACACAACAGTCCCTGAGCTCCCACGGCACAGTCGATGAAATGGGAAAATAACCCCCAACACGGCCAAACTCAACCATTTTATCTGCATGCACTTGGGTTGACACTTTTCACCCATGAAGTTTCATGTGTTCCATCGGCATGCGTTCCTCCCCAGGATCTTAGGACAAAACATATATTTCACATGGCTTTTTGGAATAATATTAAAATATTATTCCCAAGGACTTAAGCCCCTAGGATTAGCCCCTAAGCTCAACACTTAGCCCCTCTTCCCACCTTCCATCCCCTAATCCCTTACCCACTCTGTGGAATCTTAGTCCCCCATCACTCATTCATCATGGTCGGTCTGCACGCAGTGGTGTTTATATTTTTTATTAATGTTCTGCATAGATACATGTACAAAATCAGGCTCTTGGCCTTCAACACTTAGGCTCTCTGGCCTAACAATCACATAATCCCACCATATTATATAAACTTGGCTCACCAGCCTATAAAACATAATTACAATTTATAATGAAAGCTTTATACTTCGTAAACATGATTTAGAACAGGGCTCAGCCTTGGGGACATTACAATCCCTGTCCCCTTATTTTTTCACTGTGATCCGGATTATTTTCGGCACGAAATGAGAGCGGAGATATAATAAAGAAATGCATAGAGATATTGCAGATATTCAATAATATAACAGAAGTGTATCAGAGATGAAACCATAAACACATATATACAGTAATACATGATTTCTATTTATCAAAGAAATGTACAGAGACTGTAAAAATACAGAGTGAAAGACTCGCTAGAATGGTGGTAGCTTATCTCTGAGAAGAGATGTGACGGCTACTCGCATTCGCAAGAAGATGGTTACAATGAGGCTATGGAGGCCTTTTTACAATAATCGGGAATGCCAAAAGTCCTGGACATCCAAAAACCTAACCCTAGGAGATGAAGCGCCAAAAGTCATGTGGGCCCCGTTTGGGTAAGTTGGTGCATCAACTTCCCGTGGTCGTAACTTTTGCATACGATCTCTGTTTTAGGTGTGTGATAGCTCGTTGGAAAGGTATCATCGAGAAGATTCATTTTTTGGTATCAATCATTCCTTTGGATATCATTAAGAACCTTGATCTCAAAAAAACTTCATTTAGGCCCTCAAAATGGCCCCGGAAGTGAAAACCTGCTAAAAATAGTAAATTGCCAAAATGGCCAGAAAACTGTTTTGAGCCATTTGGAAAAGGTGGGTGGCCCCTGATATCCACCTAGATCACACTGTCCTTAGTACAACTTTACACTGCATCTGCAATCTTTTCAAAATTTTCAAAAAATATGCGGGTACTCTGTGCGCATAACATCTTCATGCTCCCATGTCGCATCCTTAGGACCGTACCAGGTCCATTGGACCTTTACAAGCCTTATAGCTTGATTTCAGAGCTATTTGTTTTACCTGTCCAATATCCACACAGGATGCACTTGCAGGACACCTTCTGGTTCCACCTGAATCACATTCCAATCGATAACATGATTAGCATAAGGTATATATTTCTTAAGAAATGAAACATGAAACACATTATGTACAGTCATAGATGTAGGTAATGCAAGCATGTATGCAACTGCCCCAACCCTTTCCACAATTTCAAATGGCCCACAAAATCTGGCTACCAACTTGGCGCAACTTCCCAGTTTCAGGGAACTCCTGTGAGCTTTCACTTTCAGGAAAACATGATCACTCGCTTTGTATTCTCTGTGGGTTCTGTTCTTATCAGCATAAATTTTCTACCTATCCTAGGAAGCTTTCAAATTCTTCTTAATTTTTATCATTTCTTTCTCCATCTCCTTGAGCAACTCTGGCCCAACTTCTACTCTATCAGCTAGATTATCCCGACTCACTAGAGTATTGCACTTTCTTCCATAAAGTGTTTTAAATGGGCTCATCTTCAATGATGCATGATACCCATTGTTGTAGGTGAATTCTACCAAGTGCAAGTACTCTTCCCATCTTGATGGTTTGTCCATCACATACATTCTCAGTATGTCTTTTATTACTCTGTTCACCCTCTATGTCTTTCCATCAGACTCAGGATGATACACTGTACTAAAATTCAGATTCATTTTGAATCCTTTGAACAATCCTTTCTAGAAATTCAAGGTGAATTTCGGATCTCTATCGAACATAATCATTTTAGGAATTCCGTGCAATCGTGCCACTTCCTTTAAGAAAATATCGGCAACATCTGTTTCCTTGTGAGTAGTTTTCGGTGGAATAAAATGGGCAGATTTTGTAATCTTGTCCACCACCACCATGATCGAATCATGCAGCTTGGTTGTTCTGGGAAATCATGTAATAAAATCCATTGTCACCACTTCCCACTTCCATTCAGGAATGGGCAAAGATTGTAGCAACCTTGTTGGGTGCCTATGCTCAGTATTGACTTTCTGGCACTCCATACATCTGGCGATGTATTCAGCGATCTCTCTCTTCATACCCATCCAAAAGTAATGGCTCTTGATCGCCGCCACAATCTTCTGATATCCAGGGTGTCCAACATAAGTCATGTTATGCATTTCTCTTAGAATCGCAAGTTTCAAATCCTAGACATTGGGTATATACACTCTGTTTTTGTACAGAAGTATTCCATCATCTTCCAAGGTGTAATTTTCCTCTCTCTGAGATCTCTCACTCTGCTTCAGCTTTGCTACCAAGTCTCTGTACTGCAAATCTGCATTTGCAGCTTCCAAAATTCTATCCTTAATATCAGTCTTGTACATGCTAATGGCTGAAGCATGTAAGTTGTGCACCTTTCTGCTGAGTGCATCAGCCACCTTGTTTTCCTTCCCTTTGACATGTTTGATATCAAAGTCATATTCACATAGAAATTCTAGCCACCTACTTTGTCTAATGTTTAAGGTTGGCTGATCAAACAAATATTTCAGACTATTATGGTCTGTTCTAAGTTCAAATCTCCTTCCCATGAGGTAATGTCTTCATTTCCTTAGAGCGTGAACAATTGATGCCAACTCCAAATCATGAGTGGCATAATTCGTTTCGTTCTCTTTCATCTTCCTGGACTCATAATAGATTACAAATCCATTATGACTGAGAAATCCTCCCAACCCTTCTTTACATGCATCTGTGCACACCATGAAATCCACATTTGGATCTGCAATCCTCAAGATTGGAGTGTTGTTTAACAATTGCTTCAATCGCTGGAAACTTATCTCACACTCTTCCATCCACTGAAACTTTTTCTCCTTCCTTTGCAAGGAAGTGATAGGGTGAGCTATCTTTGAGAACCATATGATAAACCTTTTGTAATATCCTGCTAGACCCATAAAGGATCTAAATTCCACCACATTCCTTGGCACTGACCAGTCTCTGATGGCCTCAACCTTCTTAGGATCCACAACGATCCCTTCTTCTGAAATATTGTGCCCCAAGTAATGGATCTGCCTTTGATAAAATGAGCATTTTCTCAACTTGGCATACAATTGGTGTTCTCTCAGCACTTGCAGCACCATCCTTAGGTGTTGTTCATGCTCTTCCTCTGACTTGGAATACACCAAAATGTCATCCAGAAAGACTATGAAAAACTTGTCTAAGTAGTTCCTGAATACACCATTCATCAAGCACATAAAAACAACAGGTGCATTTGACAGCCCAAACAGTACCACTGTGAACTCGTAATGACCATACCTTGTTCTAAGGGCAGTCTTGTTGATGTCTTCATCCTTTATTCTTACCTGGTGATATCCCAATCTGAGATCTATATTCAACAATATTTTCACACCTTTCAACTGATCGAAAGGATCGTCGATCCTCGGTAGAGGATACTTGTTCTTGACAGTTACTTTGTTCAACTGTCTGAAATCAATGCACAACCTCAATGTCCCGTCCTTCTTCTTCACGAACAGGACTAGGGCACCCCAAGGTGACACGCTTGGGTGAATGTACCCCTTGTTTATAATCTCTTCAAGCTACAATTGCAACTCTTTCAGCTCTGGCGTACTCATTCTATAAGGAGCTTTCGACACTAGAGTTGCTCCAAGCATCAAATTTATAGACAAATCGATATCTCTCTTCGGAGGTAGTCCAGGTACTTCCTAGAATACCTCCTTGAACTCTTTAAGTACCTCATGGTCTCAAATCTTTGAGACTTCATCTCTGGATGCTTCCTCCACACGGGATGCAAACAATTGACAACCTTTTCTGTAGCACTTATTCAGCTGCATTGTTGATATTTCTCTAACAACCATAGCTCTGGGAATTCCTTGGACTATTTTCTGATTCCCCTCCTCATCTAGGCATGTAAATTTCTTTTTACAATAGTCCAAGAGGGCATGGTGCTGGTCCAACCAGTCCATCCCAATTAAACAAACATAAGATCCTGAAGGAAGAATATTCAATTCAACCTTCATTCTCAATCCCTTCATGTCCACAGGACAAGACTTAACCAACTTAGTGACTTTCCTCTTGGTTCTTGTAGCCAACTGCACTAACCAAGACTTTTCATGTTTTCTTTTTGATAAATGCAGACTTTCTACCACTCTAGGGTCTATATAACTATGATTAGACCCTGAATCAACTAAAATAATAAATGGTTGGTTGTTAATCATACCTTCCACTTCAATAATGTGCGATTTAAATTCATCTTGCTTGTTGTTCAGGGCTACGTAGATCCTTGTCATTCTACTGCCCATATCCTCCATTGTTTCAGCTTGTTGAACATTATGGACAACTCTTTCTTTTCCATTTTTATGGGGACAATCTCTGTACTTGTGGTTCTCTTTATAGCCCCAACACTAAATGGGCATATGTCTCTACCTTTGTTCCCTCACTTCAGCCATTCTTGGCTCTCTAAATGATGGATGTCCTTGAGGATTGTTTCTGAAAAAGGGAGGCTTGGTTCCCTTCTGCCTCTGCTCTTTCTTGAACTTCTTTTTATCATCCCAAGCCTTCCAAAAAGTAGTTTTTTTTCTTTGTTGCTCATACAAGCATTTCTCCCTTCTTATTGTTTCTTCCATAGTCTTAGGATCATCATACTGAATCTTGTCACCAATGGTAGGTGGCAGTCCACTTAGATACCTTTGAATCTTGATAGCCTCATCTTTGATGAATGGAACATACTTCAGTAATTCCCAAAACCTTCATTCATATTCATCAATGGTCATGCTGCCCAGCTTGAGTTCGAATAACTCCTTCATCTTTCTGTCATAGTATATTTTAGTCAGGTATTTCCTCTCGAAATACCTCTTGAATTCCTTCCAAGTGATATCTTTCTCTCTAATGTGTTTCACCTGCACAAGATGATCCCACCACATGGATTCTTTTCCTTTTAGTTGATACATCACAATTATTCCTTCTACATGAGAGGAATAATTATGCAGTTGGAAATATTTCCTCATGCTAAGCAACCATGTTTCATCATCTTCCTCCTTCTTATGTTCTCCATCGAACATTGGAGGATTGTTCTTGTTTATTTCCCCTTTCAATTCATCCACTCCAGATCTTCGATGTTTTCTGATAGGGGATGGGCTTGAACTACTGTGTGCTTCCCTACTGGAATTTTTTAGGGAGCGACGATGATGTCTACTGACACTCCTTGATCTTCTTTTCCTCTCAAGGGTCCTACGACTCCCTGTTTTTCTTGTGTCACTCTCCTTTTCCAATTTCCTTTCTATTCTTTCCAGGCTCTTCAACATATTTAAGTTGAATTCACCCTGTTGATCCCTGACCCTCATGAGCTTTCAGCTATCATCTCGGCAAGCCTTGGAATCTCTTTTCAATCCTTCAATGATTTTCATTATATATCCTTCCTTATCCAATTCTCTTATGTGCCCATTGGAGTTTGATCCTTCGACTCCCAATTTGACATCCCTTCCTTCTCTTTCATCCTCTGAATCAGAGGCAATCCACACTTCTTCCATTTCTATACTCAACATCAATTCAGAGTTGTCCTAACACTCATTGAACTCTACACACACAACGTGCAGTAAAACAAAGTTTGTTAGGCCTTAAACCTTTAATAAAACTTCAACATTCATAAACCAACATGAATAAAAAAAATGTTTCGAATCCACTAAGTTTTTTGAGCTTTGTTTGGCTCTTGTAAATTTTGGGACTTCGGGACTTCGGGTTTAGGGGTTTCTATCCACGAGGTTCTCATACTCACTTTCAGAACTTTGGGTTTTAGGGTTTCGGTCCACAAAGATCCAACAGTTAAATCCTTGATGGTTATTTTGTTTTCGATAATTTTGGGACTTCGGGACTTCGAGTTTTGGGTCTTCGGTACCCGAGAGTTCACGATGCAGTGACTCCCAACCTCTCGTCACTCCAATCCCCTAATTATGAAAATTCAATTTCCTTACCCTCTGGATCCACAGAGAACAACTGTCTCCCACATCCATAGTTTCAAGTGGCACACTCAGGAGGGTCCACGTCACCTTCGGTGACATCATCTGGTCCCACCACTCTCACTTTTCTTCTCGAAATTTTGGGCATAAGGTTTCAGGATTTTGGGGCTTCGGGGTTTCGGGTTTCGGGGTTTTGGTCCCGGAGGATCTCACACTTGCTTCCCTCTCCAAATCTCGACTCCCGATATTCTGAACTCTCTTCCTATGGGCCCACAGCACAGCTGTCGCCAACCAAGATTGTGACACATGGTGTCCTTAAGAAGGTACACACCACTTACGGCGACATCATAGGGTCTCACCGCTTTCACTTTTCATTTTGGCCCACTGGCATGTGGTACACACCCATGGGTCCTTTTCCATTCCAAGTGAAATCCAAGGGTTAGATATTTCTCATATCTATGTCACAGATTCTTTTGGTGTTTTAGGATTTCGGGCATCTGGATTTCTTGCATCCACACATCTCAAACTTTCGTTTGCCAAAATTCTGAAATTACGGTCCTGACAAATTCGGGATTTCACGTATCGCAATTTCCACACTCTTGTGCAAATCCAAAGGGTTTTAAACCTTTTGCACGTTCTCCAGATCTGATGGTTGTGAGGGTTCTCCTTTCCTACCGAACATATCATATAGCTCCAACACTTCTGGTGTGCAGTTCTCTCTCCGTGTGGCCAAATACCACACTAGCTTCAGTTTTATAATACTGTTACACATCCTGAGCTTGGTAACATGGTCAAGTGACTCCTTAACACTCAGGAACATTTTGAGGTTTGAAATTGGCCCTCTCGACACAATTTCTTCTCAAAACTTCGGTCCAAAGACCACTTATCCAGCCCATCCAAGCTCAACGTTGAAACCATGGCTCTGATACCATTATATAACGCTCCCCAACCGTCATCCATCCTACTGGTCGAGTAGATGATACTGTAAGGAACAACATTCTCATACTTATTTATATATAACATGAATTTAAATCAATTAAATACATTTAACTCAGAGTAAGCACAAGAGTACTGCTAACATGCAAATTTAATGGGATTAACAGTAATTCATGATTATAATGGAATACATGATAAATATAAGCAACACAGGCATGCAAAACATAATTAAAGCATAAGTTGATACTTATCTTTGAAACGGTGGTAATTCCACCAACCACATGCAGGACTTCCATGAACCTCCCAGCCTTAGACCACACTGCTCATCAAGCTCAGCAGTGGGTCAGCCCCGAGCTGGGACTAAGCTCCACCCAAGGCAAGGAATCCTAGTCTAGGCTGAGGTTATAGGGAAAACTACACAAAATAACTGGAAGGATTCTTCCCAGGAAGCCTTCTTATGCCAACTACTCACATACTCTCATTCCCTACATGCCTGTTCCACCAGGGAGTATACACCTTCACAAGTTTAGTCCATCAATGCTTCACCTCCCTCTCTAGGTCTTGACAACAGGCTAGATCAGGAAGTCTCAGAACTCTGTATCTAGTGCTGGACTCTTTCTGGGAGAAATCACTTCCCAACAAACTCTCTCACCTGGAGAGAGTTGCTCACAGGACTGACAACCTGCCTCTTCCAACAACAATCACCTCCCTCACTTGGAGAGAGGTTACACACAAGCTCATCACATACTTACATTGGCCAGCAAGCCATGCACAGCCCAACACTGCTTTTCCACAACAGTCAACTGGGAATACAAACACGGGCTTCCCAAATAGGTGATAGTCACATACTTCTTCAACCTAAATAGGCTCAACAATCATGGGATATACTCACGGTTATGGTTTCAGGATTGTGCAAGGTGTACAGAGATCCCACACACAGGCTCAACTATTCAAGCAAGGGATCTGAGAACAAAACCATAGACAAAGGTTGATCATGGATGGTCATGAGCTCAGACGCAACAGTCCCTGAGATCCCATGGCACAGTCGATGAAATGGGAAAAGAACCCCCAACACGACCAAACTCAACCATTTTATCTGCATGCGCTTGGGTTAACACTTGTCACCCATGAAGCTGCATGCATTGCATCAACATGCGTTCCTCCCCATGAACTTAGGACAAAACATATATTTCACATGGCTTTTTGGAATAATATTAAAATATTATTCCCAAGGACTTAAGCCCCTAGGCTCAACAGTTATCCCCTCTTTCCACCTTCCAACCCCTAATCCATTACCCACTATGTGGAAGATTATTCCCCCATCACTCATTCATCGTGGTTGGTCTGCACGCGACGGTGTTTATATTTTTATTAATGTTCTGCATAGATACATGTACAAAATCAGGCTCTTGGCCTTCAACACTTAGGCTCTCCAGCCTAACAATCACATAAGCCCACCAAATTATATAAACTTGTCTCACCAGCCTATAAAACATAATTACAATTTATAATGAAAGCTTTATACTTCATAAACATGATTTTTTTCAATAGGGCTCAGCCTTGGGGACATTACAACAACCTCTAGTGCTTCCACATTACCATGTTGGCATCATGCTTATGTCATCATGACACGTGTCACCTTATGCTCCTGCCACATGTGTTTTAAGAATGTTGGAATCATCTGTATGAATTCTAATGTCAACAGTACAGATGCTGACTCATCCCATGTTGACTAGGTTAGGTTGACCAAACTTTGACTGCATATATATTTCAATCTGTAACTTCGTTTGACCATCCTTTTGCACCATTATAAATCTTGTGACACACTCTTCGCGATAATGTCATTTTCACTAAGTTTTCAGAACTTTGAATTTTTTCCCTTTCTCTATCTGTTGAGGCCATTCTGAGCATCCTGAGTTTCCTCTATGAGTTTTGAGTTCTTCTTAGCCTTATTTGGATCCCTTTTGGATCATTCCTTCCATATGAGATCTTTTTGGACCACCAAAATCTTTCATCAATCAATAGGTACGTGAGGGAAGAGTTTCCTCACTTTTTCCTTCTCAATTCACTTTTCCTTGCTTGGATGTGTTCCCTTTAATCCTACTCGAAGATAATCAAAATTACCCCTGCGTGAAGTCCCCATCCTTATATTCAGGATGATATATTCTTGTAACTCATCCAAGTACTTAGGTGAAAACATATCAACTAAAGGTATTAAAACTTCCTCATCCTGGTCCATGATCATGGGAGCCTAAAAAAGTTTCAAGTTCTCTATGTTCACAAATGAAAAAATATGCATATAAGGTGGAAAATGAAGATAGAAAGCATCGATACCACTTTTTTCCAAGATAGTGAAGGGTCCATAATGAATGGGCTTGAGTTTCTTGCATTCACCCTTCAATATCTCCTTGCTGATGTGAATCCATACCCAGTCTCCAACCTAGAACTGATTATCAACATTGTGCTTTTCATGTCGAGCTTTATATTATTCTTGAATTTTATCCAACTGTTCCATGACTTCCTGGTGCACCTGCTAGATCCTCTAGATTAACTTGCAGGCTCTGTCCTTTTTTCGTTCTTCATTCACATCGACATATCTCCCATACATCAAGCCCAAAGGAACCTTGGGTAGGTACCCAAAACATGTCTCAAAAGGTGAACTTTGAGTGGAGGAATGTAAATCTCAGTTATAATCATGTTGCACATAGGGTATCTATTCATCACATAAATTGGGATGCTTGTTGTAGTAGCCTCGAAAAAAAAGTACAACTGTTCTATTTACCACCTATGTTTGTTCGTCGGTTTGTGGATGGAAATCAATGCTCCTCTTCAATTTGGTTCCCATCATCCTCGACAATCTAGTCCCAAAGTACCAAAGGAGCCAAGTATCTCGATTGGAGACAATGGATGTGGGTAACCCAAAGTGAACCCAAACATACTGAAAGAAGTGGGGTTATGTTGTATTGCTCATAATAAATTAATAAATTGAGGGGGGAAGGTGTTTATCCCAAGTAAAGTTTAAAAGGGGAATGTTGGGTTAATCTTGACTCAGTCATAGAGTAGTTAAGATAACCTTGATTTGGCCGATGTCAAGTTTATTTAATGTCTTGAGATAACTTCTTGTAAGGTGTCTCAGTTGGACTAAGTTGACTTGGCTTGGCCACTTTGGCTAAGTTTAATTTATCAACACCTACCTTGGTTGGTTTGACCAAGTTTAATAAATCAACACCTACATTGGTAGGTTTGACCAAGGTTAATAGATATCTATTAAGTGTTGGTTCTCTCGCATGGGTTCGGGAAATATTGTTGTCTATGTGTTATTTCTCTATTTTAATTTTAATATATAGAAAAGTAAAATTAACATAATTTTCTTTTTTTTATTCCATTTATTGTGACTTCTTCAATTTCTTGTAGTTGTTCATTTCTGACAATATCTTATTGAATAATAATAATATATGCGGTTAAATGTACATGTAATGGGTAAATGTATATGTAATAGTGGGCAGACTCCTAATAAGAATCTGTAATGTACCAAGAAACCCCTATCCATTCTTGGAGTGGTGGTGTACTCCAAAATTCTTCTCTCCTTTCTCGTTATTTGCTCTTATACCTTTTATAATGCCTTCCCTCTAATTAGGATGAAATCCATATTCTATGACTCTAATACCATCTTTATTCACTAACCTATTATTAATTTAATCAATGCATACAACATGACAATGTAGTCTCATACATTTCAATAGAACACCAATTCATTCACAACATAACAATAGTAATTCAACAAAGATATGCATAACAACATGTACACTTATCTCCTTGGAAGAATTCACCAAATGGTTGTAGATGAAGGAATTTCCACCCAAACAGAGGCTTTGTTGCACATAATTTTTCTACAATAGGCCACCACTTATTTGAGGCTATTAATCTACAAGGAAAAACATTCTTTAACCGACCCTAATCCTCTTTCTCAGCCCATTCCCAAAATTTATAGAATAACTCTCTTTCCCCTTCATCTTGCACAACCTAAGGAATGGAATCCCCCACCCTTCCTTACAATCCCTCGGGGCGTATTCCAAATCCTCACTTGCCTCCAATACAAACTAGATAGGAAATCACAATGCTAGTGATTTGGGATCTTTTCATCGAGTGACTTATAAACAATTGCATTAAATGAGCATAAATTAAAGTGCAGCATTAAAGAAGGAAAAGATCAATAATGAAGAGACATAAGCATCAAATATGAACAAAAAAAATTGATAATGGAGTTCATCCCTTGTGGACTATGTCTCTGGGTCCTACTCTCAAATGGGTAGGATATTTCATTAACTAAAAAAAATAATTTGGAAAAATACATAAGTATACCTGATTCTGAAATCAAGCTGCAGAAATAATGCTCATATCAAAAAACAAATAGCACCACTAAATTTGTGGCGTCAAATTACACAGAAATGATTGTCTCCATGCCTCGATATGATTTTGGCACTCCCAAGACCGAGACAAAATTCGTCTCAGTTTCCATGCCCCTCTACAACCTACAATTAATGACAAGTCTGCATTGAAAAACATGCCCAAGTACATACTGTACGTGCGGCTCTTCCCCATGGCTAGGCAAACTCAAGATTTAAGTAATTTTCACAGTGATTATTAAAAATCATTTTCGTTGGCCTGTTGGTTTGGGCGTGAAATTTAAGGCATATAGTGGGGAGGAGATCTCGGGGTAAAACCCACGGGACTCCCCCTTTTGGCTTGGGTTTGTTTGTAATATATATATATATATATATATATATATATATATATATATATATATATATATAAAATACATTGCTCCGCCAACTTTAGCGGTGGAATTATCCAGAATACCAATGACTATAATGTGGCCAGATTTGGCGTGGTCCGCCAATTTGACAGACCCGCCAATATTATTTTTTTTTTCAAAATTTGATTTTGAGCTGTCATTGTTCTTTTGTCTCTTGCCATGTGGCAACCTCCCATTCAACCACGTCTTCCTCTACCATGTTAGATCCTTGTCATCACACCATGTCACTATGCCACAACATCATTCCACGTCATCGTACGAACCATACAGACTGTCATTTGGCATGATCCTATTGGTCCACAGATCAGCCCAAAAGTGCCAAACTGGGTGACACATGGTAGCCTATGGTGCTTCCATGTCACCATGTTGTCATCATGTTGACTTCAACATGACACGTGTCACCTTATGCTCTTGCCACATCTGTTTCACAAATGTTGGAATCATCTATACAAATTTTGACATCAGCAGTATGGATGCTGACTCATCCCATGTTGACTAGGTTAGGTTGATCAAACTTTGACCGTAGATATATTTCAATCCGTAACTCCATTTGTTGAGCCTTTTTCTCCATTATAAATATTGTGACACATGCTTTGCGATAATGTAATTTTCAATAAGTTTTGGGAACTTTGAATTTTTTCCCTTTCTCTGTCTGCTAAGGCCATTCTGAGCATCCTGAGTTTCCTCTGCGAGATTTGAGTTGTTCTTAGCCTTCTCTGGATCCCTTTTGTATCACTCCTTCCATATGAGAGTTTTTTGGATAACCAAAATCTTTCTTGAATCAATAGGTACGTGAGGGAAGAGTTCCTTGACTTTTTCCTTCTCAATTCACTTTTCCTTGCTTCTATGTGTTCCCTTCAATCCTTCTCGAAGATAATCAACATCACCCCTGCGTGAAGTCCTCATCCTTTTGTTCAGGATGATATATTCCTGTAACTCTTCCAAGTACTCAGGTGCAAACTCATTAGTTGAAGGTATTAAAACTTCCTCATCTTGTTCCATGATCATGGGAGGCTAAAATTTTTTCAAGTTCTCTACATTTACAACTGAGTAAATCTGCATATAAGGTGGAAGATGAAGACGGAAAGCATTGGTACCACTTTTATCCAAGATAGTGAAGGGTCCATAACGAATGGGCTTGAGTTTCTTGCCTTCACCCTTCAATATCTCCTTGTTGATGTGAAACCATACCCAGTCTCCAACCTAGAACTGATGATCAACATTGTTCTTTTCATGTTGAGCTTTATATTGTTCTTGAATTTTATCTAACTGTTCCCTGACTGCTTGGTGCACCTGCTGGATCCTCTGGATGAACTTGCAAGCTTTGTCCTTTGTTCATTATTCATTCACATTGACATCTCTCCCATACATCAATTCCAAAGGAACCTTGGGTAGGTACACAAAACATGCCTCAAAAGGTGAAATCTGAGTGAAGTAATGTAAAGCTCAGTTATAAGCATGTTGTACATAAGGTATCTGTTCATCACATCAATTGGGATGCTTTTTGCAGTAGCCTCAAATAAAAAGTACCACTATTCTATTTACCACCTATGTTTGTATGTCGGTTTGTGGATGGAAATCAATGCTCCTCTTCAATTTGGTGCCCATCATCCTCCACAATCTAGTCCCAAAATACCCAAGGAATTGAGTATCTCGATTGGAGACAATGTATGTGGGTAACCCAAAGTGAACTCAAACATATTGAAAGAAGAGATTAATAGTCCCCTCAAAATTGATCTTCTTTTTACATGGCATCAAGATACACATTTTGTTGAACCTATCCATAGAAACATACAAACAGTCATGACCCCCTCTGGTCATTGGTAAACCCCCTAGAAAATCCATGGAGATACTTTCCCATGGATGGGATGGAACAGGAAGTGGTTAGTATAGCCCCAGTTTTCTATTAGTGGGCTTACAAGTAGAACATATTGTTGACAATTAAAATCGCAATGAGAATTTCACCCATAAAGTATTGCTAAAGCCCTATTATTTAACTATGCAAATAATATAATACTAGTAGGTGGGACCCCCTTGTAGACTAGAGGCACAAGGATAGAAATATCACACATTTTTCTACTCCTGTTTTGATGTTTCTTACATAGTCCTACATGGTTGACAATGCAGTCTCGGTTTCATTTTGACATAGTAACATGTGGATGATGCATTTTATGGAATTCTTCTGTGATTCAAAGCATTTTTGTTATGATGGGCATGTATTTATAGTTTTTATGATTTATCCATGTCTCTAATCATTGTGATTGATTACCTAGACACATATATACAACATATATTTTAGTGAAAACATAATAAAAAAAAAGAAAGAAAACCTATGAAAAAAATATTAAAGGAAAAGAAGTTATGTTCGAGCTATGATAAAGGGTTATATGCAAATGGAGAAGTAAAGCGATGTTAGTGTTAGTCCTAACTATTATGATATGGTTGGTTAGTGGCTATGCGATTTTCATTCTATTTGATTTGGGTGCATATAGCATTGCAATATGTGTTATGGAATAAAATGATGGCAAGGGTTAACATGTAAATGTTAGTGAGTGGTGTACTATGCAAGGGATATCGTCCCAGATTTCTAATGTTTGGGCATTGAATACATGGTTTAATTGAATTGTGAATGTTTGGTTATCTTGTAACTCAAATAGAATAGGTCAGGAGATGGAAGCGACGTGCATTTACTACACATCACTCCATACTCCCCCTATCAGTCATTACCCTACCATTGTTCCTTGTTTTTTTTTTTCGTTCCGTTGGTTGTGAAGCTCCTCATTTTAGGATCTTAGAAAGAAAAAGGCTCAACCAACTTGACCTTTTAAGCATTTTGTTATAGGTATGGTTCTTTTTCTCTCCATCCATGAAATATTCTCTGTGTATTAACAACTAATGGCTCAACGATGCTTGGATTTTTGTGTTCCTAAGAATTTTGACTGTGTAAATGAGTGTTCTATCTCTCTGTGATGATTGTAACATGTTTTGGATTGCAAGCAAAAGAATTGGGTTTTGTTTAAGTTGTGCATTGACTAGTTTCTCGGTTGGTTCAATATCGTGATGGGTTTTTGTAGATAATATGTGAATGTCGTACATATCACTTTGTATTAATGGTGGAGGGTTTTGTTCTATGTATTACCATCGGTTATCTTCGTTCCCTCACAGTCATTATTGTAATACTTATTCAATCGCATTCGGATGACCAGTAGTTGTTGTGTTATTTATTCAAACCCTGAGTCATGGTCGTTGGATCATTTTTATTGCCTTTTCACCGAAGTATCAGAAGACCCAGTCTTGGGGTGGCCACACCATTAATATGCATTGTATGGTTGTGGGATGATACAAGTTATATCTCGTCGTTATGATGTACGTGTCCTCACTGGTATTACTTTCAGGTTGTTCAACTCTTAAGTAAATGGATAGAGATGTTATATCTTTGTGTGTTCTTTTAACAACTATCATTGTTTAGTTAACTTCACCTCTCCTCTTCAAGTTTTAAATGCACTATGTGCATTCGGTTATTATATGTTTGTCTTTGTTATCCTCGGGTGTTAATCATTGGTCTTGTCTAGGGCTTGGAGTAATAAGGGGATTGTGTGGCTCATTGATATATCTTTTTCGAGGGTATTCTGCCTATGATTGATAAGTCTCGGAAGACCTCCAACTCTCTATGTTATGGTTAAAATATGAAAGCGCTCTTTTTGTCTCCTTGCATTTAATTATGACAGACCCGATTTTATTTCCAACTGTCTTTGCTCCCTTCGGGAACCTTTTTTGTTGTCAAATATTAGTTTATCAGTGGCATGGTTATGGAGGTTTTTTGTTGATTCGTTGTCTCATCTTTTTATGATAAAATTGGTTGAATAGTTATAAGTTCTTGCATACAGTTGAGAACTATCTTCTTTCATTATGGTGTTTTTACTAGTGTGGTCTCTATTGAAATTGAAAACACCTTTGTGTTTTGATCAACCTGATCAAGCTTATGTCTAATTTTAAAAATGTTTCCTGTGTGTAATTGGCTATGTTTGCTTCATATATATTATTTGATCATCGTACATATTATCAATGATTTTTAAAGGAATTTATACCAATAATGATAAATCTCGGGTTTTATGTTGATTGTGGTTTCGTTGGAAAATCATATTGATTGATATGATTAAGACTATGTGTAATCGAGAATATTTTGGAAGTATGTTCGTATTTGAAAAATAAAGGAACTGTGTATATTTTAATTGAGCCCAATTGTAAATTGGTAGACAATGGTTGTTTATTATTATAGTGATGCATTATGGGATAGAGCTCGAGGATATTCTTGTGTGTTTTATTTAAATTCTTAAAAGGAAAGAAAATAAATAAACGACCAACGATTTCTTAAACATGACTATTGAATGGAAAGTTTGTTTTGGTTATGAGTTATGGTTACTGTTTTCACTAGAAGTCACCCTCAGATTGCATAGAAGGTAATCCCAATACCCATTAGTTTATACAGTAAATGTAAATGAGTTTTAGGTGGTCAAATGTAGAAGACTCAATGATAATAACGTTCGAACTCAAAAATTTGGACTAGCATGCACATGCAATTGAGGTCTTGGATTAACTTTAGTCAATAAGTTGGAGTAAAGGTGAGTAGAAGGAGGAGTTTGGTGAGAAAAGTGTAGAGGTATGCTATGGACATTAGGTCTTAAAGCAACCTAAGGAGAAAAAACTCAAACACAAGATCTCCTTGGATTCAAATTTCAACGAAAATGAAATAAATCATAACAACACTATAACCAAACATTCATCATAATACAATCACAACAATCCATGTGAATCAGTCATTCATGAACTCTCTTAGTATTAGAGGAAAATAAGATGGAGTAAGAGAAGCTGACTTAGAATAATCAAGAAGTCTCAAATCAAGTACATAACCATAGAAACAATGTTCTTCATCACAATATTACAATAGTCAGGGATCCTAGCTCAACCATTCGACCTTAACAAAATATCAAAACTACCGATATATATTAGAAATGTTGCAACCACCAGGAATACGATCAGACCCCTGCATTCAAAGTTTCAAGTCGACACCTACTATGTCGGCTTGTGTAGTCCCTCTTATGTCAGACGTGAGGTCGGCTTAGTTATGTGCTTTGTAGGAAAATCCATCCCTTGGGAAACATCGGATTGACAATCTACCCCCACGACAACTCTCAGTATGCTTTACATTTATGGGGTGAGACGAGGTCTCAACTTCCTCCCTCATCTCCATTAGATACCTTTATCAGGATAGAGATGAGGCCTGACGTCCATGAATGTTCCAGGTGGTGCCCACCACTTCTTTGACTTAATCCTGGTGCCTCGAGGCCATACAAATCTTCTTCTATGACCAAGACGGGTGTTTTTGGCCTTTGGCATAGCTCCTCACCATCACTCCTTTTTCAATGTGACGTAGGTCCATGAACCTATCCAATTGAGTGATTGCGGGTGTGGCCAAGCGTGGTTTGAAATAAAACTTCTTTTGTCCCCGCAATTCACCATGAACTGCCACACATCCCTTTCTAAAAACCACAGTTCTGATTGCATCCCACCCTTGAAAATTTAAAAATGTGTGCAACTTCTAACGCTGCAATGGAGCACGACCACTGATCTTGTGATTTGAAATGAGGCTTCCTGATCAACGATCCAACTCTGGTGCCTTTTAGACCGATGAACCAGATTTTCTCTTTTCAAATCAACGACCGAGATCTTCTTTGTGATTCGGGCTTCGGACCTTTCAAAATTCAAACTATATTTTCCCCAAGTAAAAACTCCAAAGATAAGGATCTGATGACACCTAGATCCTATATTTGGATGACTAATATCGACTTCGAGACTTTGTCACTTCCGCGACTTTGACACTTTGGCGCTTCAGGACTTCGACGCTTTTCTCATTTTAAAATTCTGGGAAAAAAAAATTCAAATATCGCTCACTCTTCCATGCAATTTTACCTGGAGTTGTGGATCTAACGACATCTGGCCCTTGCTGATCAACGACTGCAATCTCCTTCGAGTCTCCGGTAAAATCAAAACTCAAACTTATTTTTCCCTCGAAGAAAAACATCCAGAGTTAAGGATTTGACGACGGGTGTCCACTTGAATCGGATGGCTGAAAATTACTTCAACACTTCGGGACTTTTATCTAGCACTATAATTCACACAACTCTATAGCTCTAGATACCCAGGAGCCGTTAATCTAAACTTCATAGAGGAGTTTTTTCATTGAAAATTGGGCCTATCTGTTTGTATTTTAACCCTGAAATGAGTTGCTTTGCATGTTGCGCTTCAATCGCAAAATAGACTGTTCTGAAAGTTGTGCTTTGTGTCCATGGTTGCAGACATTTTGATTGAGGATTTGAACAACCAAATGTGGGCTGGGAAAACATGGATATTGAGGCACTTTAAACATAAAGGGGTGGAAATGATAATGATTTTACAAACCAAAGGGGGGAAAATTTAAGACTTGGTCTGCAAAAAGGAGAGAGATAGGGAAAAATTACATACTTATGTAGAAACCAAAAACCCACAGGACTCTGAAAAGTTCATGTGATAACATTTGGCTCCACAGGGGATAGCATTCTCCCTACGACCTGCCAATAACAAGTAGGTCCATTGCCTTAGTTGTTGGGTTATGGAGTCACTTATAAAAACTGAAAACAAAATAAAAAATATATTTACATTGACATGGGAAGCCACTCATGGATTAAGGAAAAAACGTCTTCAGAAAATGCCCATTTATAGGGCTACCAAAAACTTTAGCATCCTCCAAATCCTGCAACTTGTAAGTGTTATTTGAAAAAACCTTAGAAACTTTGAAGGGGCCAATCCATAAGGCCTCAAATTTACCATGCTTTCCCTTATCGTTTTTAGGTGCATCCCACTAGAGTACTAGATCTCCCAGTTGGAAATCCTCTTTCCTTACTCTTTTTTCTAAAGGCTTCTTGATCTTTTGTTGATGGTCATGGGCTTTGTCTAGTAGTTGCTCCATCATATTTTGTTCTTCTACCAGTTGTTGTATTCTTCTGATCATATTATTTGGTCCTCCTTGGTTCTCCTTGAAAGTATTAGAATAATTTTTCCACAGGTAAGGTGAGTTGAGAGGGAAAGATGGCCTTAACTCCATACACCATCTAGAAAGGAGATACAACAAGAGATATTTTTGTTGTCACTTTGTCATCCCATAAAGAAAATTTAAGCCTTGTATCCCAAGCCTTCTTGTTTTCCTCTAACAGTATTTTGATGATATTAATAAGGATCTTGTTAGAGGACTTTTCCAGTCCATTCCCTTAGGGGTAGTAAGGAGTAGAGTGAATCAATGTGATTCCAAATGGTTCAGATTTGAAAGATGCAACATTATCAGTGAAAAATTTATTTGGACAACAAAATCTTGCCATAATATCTTCAATAAAACCAATTATTATTTTGTGGGAATAATTTCTTGTGGGGATGGACTCTATCCACTTAGTAAAGTAGCTTGTGGTAGTTAAGATCCACCTATACTAACCACTTCAAGAAGGATGAATTTTCCCAATAAAATCTATGCCCCATTGTTGAAAGGGTCCTAAATATACCACATGCTTTAATGCGAAAGACTTGAGTTGTTTCTTTCCAGATAATTTCTTACACTTGACACAAGACTTGATATTTGCATAGACATCAATGAAGAGACTAGGCCAAAAATACCCAGCCCTGAGAATCTTGTAGGCGTGGTTTTTCATAAGTGATGCCCCCCACATAAACTGTCATGAAAATCATACATAATCTTTTGGGCTTCCTGTGGGTCTAGACATCTCAAAATCACTCCTAAAGGGTCTTTCCAATATAAAATGTGATCAATAGGACAATATTTAATTGATTTGAGCTTCAAATCTCTCACCTTCTTCTTTTCCATACCATCAAGAGACTACAACTTCTGTAGGAAAAATATAATTTCCCTTTACCAAGTGCATTCTGCTAATGGAGGGTTGACATGAGAACCTTCATCAGACAACTCAACTTGTTGATTTTCTGAATAGGTGTTGATGAAATGGACCCCCAAAGCTTTGTGATGAGATTCAACCATCAACCTAGATAAACCTTGGCCTTTAACCAATTTGGTGGGATTTATATCAAGATAAAATTCAAGGATCTTGGCAATCCACTTCCTCCTTCTTTCATCTATGTCAAGTTGAATGAGGATCTCCCTCACAGAATATGAAGGGACATATGCAATGAATTTTGAATGCAATACATAATATCTGAAATCTTTGAGAGATTTGACCAAAGCATAAGCATACATTTCCATGATCTCAAACTTTATTTCAACATCTCTTTGTGCTCTACTAAAAAATGAAATGCATTTCTCTAACCCTTCAACATTGTTTTGCAACAAAACAACTACTACTGTGTCAAATGAAGCAAAGAAGAAAATCAGAAAATCTTTGGAGTAATCATGACTGATGAGCACAGGTGCTTCAGTCAAGGCATTCTTTATTTGATCAAAAGAGTTGTGAGATTCAACGATCCATTTGATCTCATTCCCTTTCCTCAACATGTTTTTGATAAACTTTACCAACTCAAAAAAAATTGAAACAAACCTTCTCAAAAAATTAATTTTCTCCGAGAAAGACTAGACTTCTTTCATGGATCTAAGGATTTAAAAAGTTTGAATAGATTCTACCCTTCTTGTATCAATCTTTACTCCCTCAACTAACACAATGTGTCCTAACAATTTCCCCTCTTTCATGGAAAATAATGACGTTTTTGGATTTAAAGAGAAACCAAATTTTCTGCATTTCAATAAGACCCTTATTAAATGACCATAATGTTCTTTATCAGATTGTGAGAACACTATTATGTCATCCGAATAAATGACCACAAAATTGTCCTTCTCTCCAATAAAGGCTATGTCCATGGCTTGTTGAAAGGTCGCTCCTGCATTCATCAACCCAAAGGGCATCTTAGCATACATGAATGTACCGCAAGGAGTGCTGAAGGTTGTCTTCTCTCTATCTTCAGGAAAGACAGAGACTTGATTGTAGCCAAAAAATCCATCAATCATGGACATCCTAGATGCACATGTCACCCTTTGTAATATGCATTCCATCTTTGGTAAGGGGTAGTTGTTATTTTTAGAAATTATGTTCAAATTTTGGAAATCAACACATAGTTTGATTTCTCCATTCTTCTTTCTTACTGGGACCAAGTTGGCCACCCATGTAGAATACCTCAAAGGAATGATAATCTGGGCATCCAAAATATTTTTTACCTCTTTCTCCATAATGGGCAACAACATAGGATTTATTTGTCTTAACTTTTGGCTAAATGTCTTGGAGTCTTCCTTCAATGGGATCTTATTTTCAATGATACTTGTTTCATATGTTCTGAGATATTCATATGTCCATGAAAACACATCAGAAAACTCTTTTAACAATTCATCATATCCATCCCTTTGCTTTCTTGACAAGCTGATTGACAACTTGACAAATTTGGGATCCTCTTCTGTACCAATATTGTACTCAGTTACATCAACATCATCAGTTGAACCTTTAAACTTTATTTCCACGTCAGTCCCATCAAACAACCTTTCTAAAGGAACCATGATCCCTTCAGAATATGGTTTCTAGGCAGCTGAACAATATGATGATTGGCAATTTTATTTAAAAATACATCTGCATGAGGGTTACTTTCATAATCATGATCCTGATCAATATGTAAAGTAGAGAATGCATCAACAGACTCAAGAAACTTTTTGATCTTATTATCATCCTCAAACACCTTCGAATGTTGGACATTGTCAGGTATAAAGGGTCTATATTTCACCTCTACATCATATTTGAGTTTGGGTGCAAATGAGAATCTGAAATGGCTTGTTGAGACAGCTAAAGAATCAACCATAGTATTCTACTCTCTTGGAATAAATGAAATGTTGAAAGCTAGGAAGAAACTGTCAACTAGGTCCCATACTTAATTTTTGTAAGTCTTAAGCCTAGGGTTCTTGGTTTGATAAATATTTTTGATCTCATGAACAATTAGTTCTGCATCCCCAAATACTCATATATATTCAATCCCCATGTCATTTTCATCCCTTAAACCCAAAATAAGAGTTTCATACTCTGCCACATTGTTGGTAGTTTCAAATTCTAGTTTGCAGGACAAAAGTGTAGTTTCTTAACAAGGTGAAACAAAGACCACTCCAACACCAACACCTTCTTTAGAAGAGGCTCTGTCAAAGAACATATTCCAAACATAGGTAGTTGGAGCAGGTATTTCATAAAAATTAATGCGTTGCTTTCTGATTTCAAGTGGAGTTTCAGGTGCATTGGTGAGATGCAATATGTTGGATCCCAAATCAGTGTCAAAAGAAAAAATAGGATGGTTGGTGGGGTTTGATTCATCACTGATGATGTACGCAATATGCGCTTCCCTGTAAATTCTCCTTTGCTCACACTCAAACACACGAATGGTGTCGTATGAAAGGTACATCTGCAATGTCCCCCCTAGTCGCTTTATCCAAGATCTAGACAGGAGCATCCCAAACTTAGGGGGAACATCAACCACTATGATATCCATGACCACAGTCTTCATTGGCAACTGAAATAGAGAAACGTCTAGGTATTTTATAACCCCAAGGCACTTTACCTTCCTAGATTCGAAATAATATAGGTCGTGGTATGATTTTGTAACCTCCAACCCGAGCTCTTCCATGACAATCTTAGGCATAGGATTGTGAGATTCCCATGAATCCATAAAGAAGTTATGAAACACCTTATCATGGATGTTCAATGAAGTGTATAACGGAGGGTAGGAGTCATCTCTATCATCTACCAAAGGCCCTAATATGAAAGCTGGCCTTTCATCTTGGAGGTTAACTGAGTCCGTGGAGTAAGACGTAGGTTCGGGATGAAATTTTTTTGATAGGCACCTTTCGAAATCCTCATGCTTGACTAAATATAAGAGAGGTACAAGGATTCTAATATTTTGAATCTCATTCTCAACGGTATAATGGGAAGAAGGCTTCAGAATATCCTTCACCTCTAGGATAAGACTTTTGACCATTGGTGGGGGGCTTTGTGCCTTTCTTTCTTTTTTGTTGTATTCTATATATTTATCAAGTTTCTCATCTCTAGTAGGCTGCTTGGGAATGCCATTCTTTCCTTATTTCTTGTTGGATATGAGGTCATATCTATTCGTATCGCTGCTGGTATTTTCTCCTTTACACAACTCATTCATTTGATTACTCATGAGGGCCTCTTCGTATGCAGACTGAGTTAAATGAGGGGACAAAGAGGTATCTCCAAGGAAATGGATCTCAGGATCAATATCTTCTTCCTCTTCATCTTCATCAGTAACAAGGTTATTTTGGAGAGGAGTTTGGATTTTCTGATCATCTTTGTGCCTGTTTCTTTGATCTCTTTGGATGGTCCGAGGGGCATTAGTTGTTCTTTTGAAACTACCCCTATTATCATCATCTGGGGGATTCCTATAGCTCTTATTTCCTTCCAATTACAAAATTTCCACTTTAGCAGAAAGTGATTTTAGTAGCTTGGTTACTTCATCCGTTTGGGGGGGGGGTAGTAGAGGAACTAGAAGTTGGAGTTTCAAACCTACCTTTTCTTTTGTCTCTATCAGCCTTACTCCTAAGCTTGTCACCTACCAATATATTGGATTCTACTTCAAGGGATGCATATTGCATATGAGCCAAGGAGGTAGCTCTTATTTCTCTCAATAGGAGGAAAAAATCAAGGTCAAAAGCAATAGAATAAGTCATCTTGGTGGAGGTTTCTGTAGGTTTAATTTTAGCGGGAATCTTTTTATACATCTTATTAAATATTTTCGAGAAGTCTGAAATAGATTCCCCTTCTTCTCTCTTAAGTTCCCCTAATTATGTAATATAATAAAAGAGATCTTTTTTATTCCCCCAATGTCTTAAGAATGAATCATCCACAACAAAAATATCGTCAATAGATCTAGGAGGCAAGTCGATAAATCAATCCCTGGCATCACCATCAAGGCTCTGTCCAAAAAATCTCATCCACACATCTTCATTTTCAATGACTTGAATCTATGCAAATCTATAAAAGGATGCAAGGTGCTCTTTCTGCAGTCATGTCTCCCTCCCTGTGAACTGGGGCATGTACTTAAGGTAGTCCATGTGTAGGAGAGAATTCATAGGTTGAGGAAAAACCGGAGGGGTGTATCTAGCATCCAATATCTCAACCATCATGTTCCCAGGAGGATTAGCACCTGCCATTTGGATGTGAACTTGAGGAGAACCAAGAGGAGATGGAGTTTGGACAGGTGAAACTGGGGTTGTGCTTTTGGGAGAAAAAGGAAAAGGTTGAGGGTTAGGAGATAAAGATGAGGGTCTAGAGAGAACATAGGTTTCCCCTTTTGTAAATGAAACAACTCTAATAGGGGGAGGAGTGGGAAATCCTAGAGTGGGAAATCCTTCTAAGGTCCTGGGTATAAACCACTTCACAACTTCACGGGAGATAGGGGTGTCAAAACTCTCTCCTTCTAAAACAAGAATAGGAGGGGAGAAATCAACAGGAAAACTACCAAAATTCAAATTTCTTGAAACTACAACAAATGATATAACAAGAGAATAAGAAGCATCTACTGGAGTTTGTAAAGAGGGATTAAGAATATTACCAGGGTCACCTAGTACAACAGTTGAACTACCTTCCTGAGTGGTTTTTCCTTTTCTGATAATTTTCTTTGAGTCAACTTCAAGTGTGGCTAGAGGCAGATGTGGAGTAGACCTCGTGTGTTTGCCTTTTGGAGTCACAACTAAAACAATGGAGTTGAAACAGTGGAGTCGCCAGGTGCAAGATGAAATCTTCAATAGTACTGATATCTGATGCACCTTTCAGGATCAAAGCTTCTTTTTCATTCTATACCATGGAAATGCCTTAAATTTTTTCCCCAACAACAACACCATACATTTTAGCACTATAAGTCACCCTCAGATTGAATAGAAGGTAATCCCAGTACCCATCAGTTTATAAAGTAAATGTAAATGAGTTTTAGGTGCTCAAATGGAGAAGACTCAATGATAATAACATTCTAACTCAGAAATTTGGACTAGCATGCACAATCAATTGAGGTCTTGAATTAACTTCAGTTAGTAAGTTGGAGTAAAGGTGAGTAAAATGAAGGCTTTGGTGAGAAAGGTGTAGAGGTCTGCTATGGGCATTAGGTATTCAAGCAACCTAAGGAGGAAAACCTCAAACAAAAGATCCTCTTGGATTCAAATTTCAAGGAAAATGAAAGAAATAATAACAGTACTGTAATCAAACATTCATCATAATACAGTCACAACAATCCATGTGAATTAGTCATTCATGAACTCTCTTAGTATCAGAGGCAAATAAGATGGAGTAAGAGAATTTTCCTTAGATTAATCAAGAATCCTCAAATCAAGTACATAATGAGAGAAACAATGTTCTTCATCAAAATATTACAATAGTAAGGGATCCTAGCTCAACCATTCAACCATAACGAAATATAAGAACTACCTATATATACTAGAAATAATGCAACCACTAGGAATGCAATCGGACCCCTGCATTCAAAGTTTCCAGTCAGTGCCTACTATGCCATCCTTTGCAGGCCCTCTTATGTGATATGCAAGCTTGTTTTATTTATGTGCTTTGCAGGAAAATTCATCCCTCAGGAAACTTCGGATTGACAATCTCCCCCCACAGAAAATCTCAGTATGCTTTCCATTTATGGGGTAAGACAAGGTCTAAACTGTTGCCCCCATTTCCATTAACTACCTTCATCAGGATCAGGATGAGGCCTAACATCCATGAATTTTCCAGGCGATGCCCATGACTTCTTTGAGTCAATCCTGATGCCTTGAGGCCATGCAGATATTCGTTTGTGACCAATACGGGTGCTTTTGGCCTTTGGCGCAGCTCCTCTCCATCACTTCTTCTTCAATGTTACCTACGTCCATGACCCTACGAAATTGCATGATTAGGGGCCTGACCAAAGGTGGTTTGAAAGAAAACCTCTTTTGTCCCCGCAATTCACCATGAACTGCCATGTGTCCCTTTATAAAAACCACAGTTTTGATTGTGGCCCGCCCTTGAAAATTTAAAAATGTGCGCACCTCCTGATCCGACAATGGAGAGTGACCACATATATTGTGATCTAAGATGAGGGTTCCTATTCAATGGCCCAACTCTGGCACCTTTTAGATTGATGGACCAGATTTTCTCTTTTCAAATCGACGGTCGAGATCTGCTTCACAATTCGGGCTTTGGACCTTTCAAACTTAAAACTATATTTTCCCCAAGAAAAACCTCCAGAGCTAAGGATCTAATGACGCATGGCCCCTGGATTTGGATGAAAGAGATGCACTTTAGGATTTTGACTCTTCGGTAAATTTGACACTTCAGTGCTTTGGTACTTCGACACTTTTCTCATTTTAAAACTCCTGAAGTAAAACTCTCGGAGTGAAAGATCTCATGACATTTGGCATTCTGATTTGTACAGCCGAGATCCACTTCGGGTCTTCGGGAAAACCAAAACTCAAATATTACTCACTCTTCCATGGGATTTTACCCAGAGTTCTGGATCTGATGACACATGGCCCTTGGTGATCAACGACTATGATCTCCTTTGAGTCTCCAGTAAAAGAAAAACATCTGGAGTTAAGGATTTGATGATGCATGTCCACTTGAATCAGATGGTCGAGAATTACTTCATCACTTCAAGAATTTTCTCTGGAACTTTACTTCACACAACTCTACAACTCCATATACATGGGAGCCACTAATATGAACTTCATAGAGGATTTTTTCCATTGAAAACTTAGCTCGACTGTTTGTATTTTAAGCCCGAAATGAGCTTCTCTACATGTTGTGCTTCAAGCTGAAAATAGAATATTCTGGAAGATGTGCTTTGTGTCCATGGATGCAGCCATTGTGATTAAGGATTTGGAGAACTAACTATGGTCTGGGAAAACAAGGAGACCGAGGCATTTTAAACACAGAGGGGGGGAAACGAAAACGATTTTACAAGCCTAAGGGGGAAAATTTTATGACTTGGTCTACGAAAAGGAGAGTGACAGGGAAAAGTTACAGACTTACGTAGAAACCACACACCCACAAGAATCTAACAAGTTCATGTGATAACATTTACACAGACTATTATGAATTGAGGAATTCTAGGAAATGTAAATGTTGGAACAACAAACAATTTGATACACAGTAAATGTTGGTGTGGTGTTGGTGCTTTTTGGATTGTTTTTAGTACAAAGTTATGATTATTGATTACTTAATTTGTTTTATGAACAATTTACATTAACCTCCCTTCCATTCTCTCACTTTTCCGCACATTATGAATCCCCTTGCATTCCTAGATTCACTTTGCATGCCATGTTCTTAAAATTAAATTATAATTAAATGGAAACTCTGTATTATAGAAATTAAAGGATGAAACAGAGATGGGTTACAATTAATAGGTTTTATTATTACAAAAAAATTGTTTGTTTTATGATTTGTTGAGAAATAGTCTTGATTTTATCCCTTTCATTTTATCACTTTACTGTCAATACAACCCCCTCAGATATCCCAAAACCATTATTCACACCCTACTCATTTACAAGTATTAAACTATTTTTATGGATTGGATTGCATGGGTCTGATGTGTTGTTGAGCCAATCTTTGTTTCATATTTAAAGAGATGTCATGTATGGCTTGTTTGAGAAGCTATTTGTTGATAAACGTTGCATACATAAATGATCTTCTTCATCAGAGGAAGCCATGGCCGAAATAATAGGGGAAGAGGGAATTGGAATAGAGGCCCTAGAAGGCCAAGATTTTCGATACATTTTGATGCAGATCCACAAGAGTTAAACCATCTCTTCCAAGCTAGATTTTTCAACTGGATTGGACAAGGGGTAGTGCAACCTAGGACAAAAAGGCCTCCCTTCCAACCCTAGCATGATGATGTGAGCCACAAGGAGGGATGTGTTTGGTTGATTGACTAGTTGTGTTTATTTTTGTTAAGAAACTAGAGGGAGTCACAAGGGGTCCCACCAACAAGCTATTATTTATTAAAGACCCTTATTATTATTATCTTAAATTTTCCCCTAAACTAAAAATTAGTTCAGTTTTAGTTAACTTAACTAAAATAAGTAGTTGAACTAATTCAACTAATTTTGATTTCTTAAAGGAAAAAAGAGAAGGAAGAACAAGGGGAGAATAGAAGGAGAAAACATACTAAGGTATACTCTTGAGTTTTATTGAGATAGTTCAGTTTTCATTCATTCCTTAATTTATTAAAAGCCTAATTCTCTTTTATGAAAACAGGGTCCTATTGTAGACACCAAGATTCAAGGCTGAATTACATCATTTAGGCACTTGTTTTTCAGTGGTGTTGATCTATCTTTGATAGTGTGTATAGACTTGTCTATTTATGAATTAAATTTCATGACTGGTAAAGGGTATTGTGCAGAGTCGAGTGGAAAACAATCTGTGTCAAGTTGATCCATCTTTTAAAGTTCATTTTTTTACTTTCTATCAGAATTCCTTTTGTATGGTTTTCATCGGGGACATCCAAGTTTGACTTTGGTCCAAACTCCCTCAGGGATATTTGTAAAGAAAACAATTCTTTTGATTTCTTGGAATGAAATAAGAAATTGTTATTATGTCTCATCTATGTTAAATTGTGACTTAGTATTTTTTCTTTTGTCTCAACATTTACTTTTTCATCTGTTATATTCAAAAAAAATATCAAAATTTTGAATTTTACAACAATCTTTTATTTAAAAAAATCAGCCTAAGCCCTTGTAACTAATACTTGCGGATCAGGAAACTTATTTTGAGGCTATAAACATAGGGTTATATTCCCGTCTATATTGCCTTAGTCTAGCAAGATCTGAAAATGTTTGAGTAAGATTATTTCATATATTTTCCTCAACATTTATTTGGAAACCATACTGGGGAGATCTTCCATATCTATCTGGTTGATTTTTATGCTTGATTATCATTGAATAAGTCTACTTTTTTGATATTGATTCTTTGATTGTTTCATTTCTTAATGACTGTTCCTCTTGCAAGGCAGCCTAATATTGAGCCCGGTCTTCAAAGTCAGATCAACATTGCTTTAAACTTGTTTAATACCATCTTAGATACTACTAATACATGGGTTGATATGAATCACTCATGGGCAACAATTGAAAAAGACATAAGTGCCCAAGAACCTTGGGAAGATAGGAAAAGACAACTTAGGAATCAACCATAGCTTTCTTTTTCCTTCAATTTTGATCTTCTTTTCATGTCCTTAGACCCTGATTTTTCTAGGAGAGGAAGAGGTTTATCATCAGAAATTAATCCTATTATTGAGATAGGAATAAGGAACATTATGTTATCAACCCATTAAAGTTCTCTAAGGAGAACCTTGTCTGATTCATCGAGTTCGTCTTTCTCTCCCTTACTTATCATTCACAAGATGACTTCTAGTGGTGCCTCTGGTGGCACTGGAGGTTCTTCTTCATATCAACCTTCAACTTCTATAGTGATTTGTAGCTTATATAGCCACCAAGTCCCTCTCCAATCTACCACAAACCCCACCAAAGTCATTAAAAAGTATGGGCTTTTTCAGTTTGAAGAAGATGTTAGGACCACTCCGTGGCATGTTTCCCCCCCTCTTAACCTAGCACTGACTACTCGTCCTCTTCCTAAGTTCAAAGAGAATCTCCTTAGGTTTTCAAGGAATAACACTGTCACTATGAATGAACACTTTGTGGCATTTTCTAATGCCTGTCACAACATAGGAGCCAATGACAATGATACTTGTATGTGCTTATTTGTGAATTCCCTTGAAGGGAAGGCTGCAACAGATTTCTTCGATCTCCCTCCTATGATTTTATCTACTTGGGATGAGTTCATCTATTGGTTCAAATATACCTATGGGAAATTAAAAATACCAACCGAACTATTATGGGAATACAATAACATCGCTTATAAGGATGGTGAGATTATCAAGTCCTTCAACTTACGTTTCACCAAGTTATACAATAAAATATCTGAACTCATTCAAACTCAGAACCAAGCCGCTTCATGAATTATTATAATTCATTACCTTCCCTCTATCATCACAGGCTTGAGGAAAAGTCCATTGATAACCTCGGTTCTTTTCTGCATACTTGTTTAGAGTATGAAGAACAACTTGAAAGAACAAGTCTTCCTAAGGGAGGCTTAGTTAAACAGACAGACATGTCTACCTTATTAAAACTTGTACAAGACATGAATAATCGAATGATAGTGTATGAGAGAAAAGGAAATGTCTCCTCTCTTACCCCTATATCTTCATCTTCTTCTGCACCCCCCTTTAGAAATCCAAATGAAAATAATTTTCAGCCTAAGGCTATCATGCCTCATAGTTGGTGTAAATTTTGCAAGGAACACCATGAGGAAAGTGCATGTGAGGTAAAGAAGAATTCGAGAGATAAAATATTTGGTAAGAGACTTGAAATTACCATTGTTTTCCTAGACTTGGCAGAGACAGAAGATGTCATGATCATAAATACTAGGAATAAATCCTATGCTCCCAAAAGCAAATATGATCCTCCTCGCACTTCTTCTAGCCCAAGATCATCCTCACTAGTTGCTATTGTTCAGGTTCCTAAGGATAATGACATTCAAGGAAATACCTCCCCTCTCCCCTCTTCCAAATACAACATTCTAAATCAGTTGTCCAACATGAAAGCATATGCAACCCTTCTGGACATGGTTGTCGTCCCTGAACAACATAAGCATCTAAAACAATTTATGGAAGAAAAATATTTCGTTGTATCCAAAATCTCTGAAGAGATAGATGAGGAGGATTCCTATGTAAATAAGGTAGGTGTACATAACTTTAGATACCCTTTAAAAAAAACCCGATTTTATATTTTTGTAAAGATTATGGATAAGAGTTCCCATTGTTTCCTCATTGACGGCGGTTCGGTCCCAAGTGTAATTTCAAATATAATTATGGAAGATATAGGATATTCTTGTACAAATGAAAACACCAGAAGCATTCTCTCTTATAATAGTCTACAACAAATGACCATAGGTGAAATCAAGGACGTGCGCTTGGTTTTGTGAGTGCACTCTGAAATAAGGACAATCCTTAATAAGCAGGTAATCGATATGCCAGTAAGTAACTACTTGATCATCCCAGGAAGAAATTGGCAAGCTTTGACAGGTGGGTACCTCTCACTCGATGAGGCACACTTATCTGTTCCTCAGAATAGTAAAAACATCATAGTCCTTAGAGAGGGAAGAATTGCACCTCGCATAGAAAGTGTCCAACAACCTAATGTAAATTATATCAAGGAGGACCTAGGAGTGTATTCCATATTTTTCGAGGAAGACAACACTACCTTGGAAAAAATCAAATTAGACGATAGGATGTGGCATATGCACTTTGACGCTTCATTCTCTAATGAAGGAAATAGAGCAGGTATTATCTTGTACTCTCCTGTGGGAAAAATTCATAACTTTTCCTATAGGTTAGAGTTTTCTTGCAGAAATAATTTCACTGAATTCGAAGCATTACTGTTAGGCATTGAAAATTCCTATAATCTAGGTTGTGGTCACCTTACATGTTTTGGGGATTGTGAGATATTTGTGAACCTTCTACGTAAGATATAATCTTCTAGCAACAAGTTCATGAAACACTACAACAAAACTTTTTGGGCACTTATATCGAACCTACTAACTTTCAACATCGCTCATGTTAAAAGGGAATTGAACTCAATGGTTGATCGATTAGTTGTTTTTGTACCCTCTCCTAATTGATAACTTCTGCCACAAAGACCTGGTTGTACTTTTCAATCTTTGTACAACCCACATATCCCTGACAATATAGAATCATGGTAGGTCTTCCCTAGTGATGAAATCATCTATGCTTTCATTCAAAATGAACCTTATAAGCGTAAGTAAATGATATCAATGGAATATAAAAATATTCCTAAAGGCTTGAGTCCTCTAGAAAGTTCATTTTCATCAGGTGATGTAGGAAAAAAAGAGAAACATAAATAGGAGGAGTCAACAAGGAATGTGGGTGAAACCATTTCCTTGAACATTGGAACTCTCAAGTCTCCAAAGAATGTTAAAAAAGGTGCCCAATGTTCTGATGAAGAAAAATTGAAATTCACCAGACTGCTTGATGAATATCAATATGTTTTTGCTTGGTCTTATGAGGATCTTCGTGGTTTTGATCCTTCTCTTATACAACATGCCATTCCTATCAAGAAGGGCATAAAATCAGTTAGGAAAAAACAAAGACCCATTAACTTTGCGTTGGAAGAAACTATTTGAAAGGAGTTGGAAAAACTCTTGAAGGTCAGGATCATCTTTCTGGTTAATTATTCATAATGGGTTTCTAATTTGGTTCTCGTTCGGAAAACAACTAGTCAAATAAGATTATGCATAGATTTTTGCGCATTGAATTGGGCCAGTATAAAATATCACTTTCCTCTCCCTAATATGGAAATGATTTTGCAGCAAGTTGCGGGGTCACAGATGATGTCCTTACTTGACGATTTTGCTGGTTACAATCAAATCAAGGTAAAAAGGGAAGATAAATATAAAACCACTTTTATTACTCGTTGGGGCACTTTTTCTTATGAACATATTCTTTTTGGCTTATCTAATGCAAGTGCCACTTTTCAAAGAGCTATGAAAATATATTTTGACTATTTGATCGACAATATTATTCAGATCTATCTTGATGATTTAATTGTGTACTCTAAAAACCGATAAGATCATTTTGGTCATCTTAAAAGAGTTCTCATGTGATGCAGGAAATTTGGCATTTCTCTAAATCCTTCTAAGCCTATCTTCGACATTACCAAGGGAAAGCTCCTTGGACACATTGTCTCTAATTCAGGAAGAAGCATTGATCCTGAAAGGATTGTTGCTATCCTAAATTTGCCTACTCCCACTTCTAAGAAGGAGGTTCAAGATTTTATGGGGGTTATTAACTTTGTCTGTAGGTTTGTTCCTGATTTTGATGTAATGGTAAAGCCAATTCATAATCTGCTTAAGAAAGATCGTCCTTTTTCATGGACAGATGATGTTGAAAATGATTTTGCAGGGATCAAGAAAGAAATCAGTTCCACATCGGTTCTCGTGAAGCTCTATTTTGAGAAGGAATTTATGATATATACTAACAGCACAGAGGAAGCAGTTTCTGCGATCCTCATGCAGGGTGATGACCATAGTAATGAAGAACCAGTGGCTTACATGAGTCAAAGCTTGTGTGATGATGAGTTTAAATATTTTTTTATTGAAAAACATTCTTTCGCTCTTCTTAAAGCTTTTGAAAAATTTCGCCACTCCATCTTAGGTAAGCATACGTTGGTAGAAGTCCCTTTACCCACTGTCAAGTTTTTTCTCTGATAGACTTATGTTTTAGAGAAGCTTGCACATTGGATTGCCAATATATAGGAGAATGATTTACCTATAGTGACTTCTAACACCATCACGGGATGTGACTTAGCCCTTCACTTAACTCAACATGCTAAAAATAGAGAAGAAATTGATGAACATGATAGTTCTCTATCAACATTGTTCTACATTGATAATCAAATCCTTCATGTTACTGAACATCCTTGGTATAAAAAATTGGTTTACTATTTGCAAAATCAAAGATGTCCAGATAACTTAGAAACTCATCAAAGAAGAAGGCTTTGTCTCGAATCGGCTATGTACGTCATTATAGGAGACTTATTG
>ML791560.1:301661-312115 GCA_009831015.1 Picea engelmannii | reverse complement strand
TGCTCCAAGGGTGCCACTCGCCACTCTCCATTTTTCTTGCGCGACGTGCCCTTCAGGACACACCACATGCTCCAAGGGTTCCACTTGCCTGTTGACTGACTTGGTAGACATCAATAACCCCTGGAGTTAACACTCCACCAGGTGAACTTGTGGGAGACTAAGGGATTCTAAGGAATAAGGTCCCTGCCTTATTGCGCACCCCTTAGAATCATCGTGAGAGACTATCACAGTCTTTCCTCATGGCATCTTGGGTCCTCTCGAACTAGGTAATCGTTAACCTACAGTTCGAGCCACGACGAGAGTGCTAGTAGGTTGTGGCAGGGTTGTTGTCCACACCTCTCCTTCAACATCTCTGGTAGTCGTCCGTGACCCCTTTACTCGATATGTGAGTCTGGTCGACAAGATATCGTCAACCTGCATCATCAACTAATCATGTCGGAACATATCCATATCATATCATCCAGTCAGATGCACTAATATCATAGTAAAACTATCAAACCCCAATGGCACACTCCCTGACTCGATCTGGAGTCCAAGGGGTTCCGTCGATACCTCTACATCCTCGAGGTCCAAAATCCTGCACACTCAGTAAACCGAGTCAATAGCACATGTCTATGTCAATGCAGTAAAAAAACATGTCATCAACCCATAACGCCTCATAATTAAAATCAAAAGTTTTAATAGCATAATAATCTGGATCACTTGTGAGCAACTGTCCTCAAAGAATAAGTTCGCTTAGTGCTCCAGAGCGGGATGTTACAAAAACAAATTTTTTATAAAAGTAAAAAACACACATTTATGAATCATCCTGAATGGACACATCCTTCCCAAATATGGGTGCTTCCTCCTCAAGCCCAATCTCCCTCCCAAGCACACTCTTAGGTACTCTCTTCTCCACATTAGCCTATATAGCAGATTTCAAATTTGAAAATTTGAAAAAATATATTTAAATGATTATAACACATTAAATTTAAATGATTTTAGCACACTAAATGATACTTGTGAACTCCCACCTTCTTCAAAATCTTCCAATGAGAATTGAGACAAGCCTCCCTAAGTATTAGGAGATGGAATAGGGATCTGTGAACAACACAACTAAGAACTAAATCTAGGATTCAATGTGTTCACATTTATACAAAATTATAAATGTTGTCGATCTTTTATTCAAAAGATTGGAAATTGAAAAACTAAAGTGTTCATCTATGGATATTAAAAAACACATACCTGATTCAATCCATCCAAATTTAAACTTGTGGAATCAAGTCCCCTATTTACTGGAGATTCATTTAACATATCTTCAAACTGCAATTAATGACAATAACAACTTGATTATTTCTATAGATATAATAATAATTAAATATAGAATTAGAAGTAAACTATCATAAAATGTGTCAAAAATTTACTAACTAGAACACATACCAATCTATTGTTCGAGTCATCATTCTGAATGACCTTCTTCCAACTATCATAGAAAAAAAATTTCATAATCCAAAACATCTTCTGCTAACATGGTATCTAACTTCGGATCTGTTTTATAAAACAATATGGCCCGGGAATTGGCTTCCCCTTGCTGATGGTTCATGTCAACATCAACACCATAAAAAACCACTTCCAAATTCCCTCCCATTGCATTCCTAACCTCTTTTCCAACCTCTTTTGTAGCACACAACTCTGAATGTGAAACAAATTCCCCTGTTTGGCGAGGTACTAAAGGTTTTGTAAGCCTTGATAATGTCTCATTTTGATATGCCCCTTTGCAATGATATGTTCGTCCTTTGCCAGTCCCATAATAATTGGATGATAGACTAGTATAATTAGGGTGCATGTGCAAGAACAAATTTGCATAAAAATTTCTTTCAAAATAGTGTAGAACCTTATCGTTCCACAACAATTTCTCATATGTTGCAAAAAATATGTTATACAAATGTCCTACAATGTCGGGGTGCTTAAAATATTACACCTTCAACATCTTCCACGTTGGCCCATATTTGAAGTTGAACATTGAAATTGTGTCTTCTTTTGAAACTCTATTTTTTACTGCATCCCATTTATCAAGACCCATCACCTATGAATTTCACCACCTCATTAGATCGACAAAACATTCAGTGGTTGGCCCCATCTTTTGATATACATCCATAAAATTTTGCAATGAATGAAAAACAAATTCCAAGATTTGTTTTCTCTCCTGAGGGAGTTCAAAGACCACCAAATCATTTTCCAACCTCCTTTTAACACTTGAGCAAGGGTCATTTCTTCAGTAATCCCTTCCCAGGGAAGTTCATCACCAACATTTGAAGGATAGGTGGGTGTAGGCATCTAATCTTATGTTTCTTGATAATGTGGCCTCCTAAATCCATCTTTAATCTCTGCACCAACATTAGAATCTTTGTGACAATTGCTCTTTCTTTCATTGTCGTCCTTTTCTCTAAACTCATTGTCTATACACACATTTGAAAGTAATTACAACATTTAACTTGACATAAACATGCATACACAAAAATACAACAAAAATAAACAAAATCAAAGAATATTACGAGAAATATTCTCTTGTCCTGAGGTATTCCCTACATTCTCAGGTGTAGGAGTACCAATGCACAACCTATCTAAAAAGGTTGCATCCATAGAACTTGCTTGAGCACATTTTGCAGTTTATCTATTCACAAACTCGTTTGAAAATCTCCTTTGACGAGATTTTTGTTGGTCACTCGGAGTCTCAGTCAAAGAAGGATTTCCTCTTCTTCCTTCTTGGGAGAGCCTAGATAATTTGCGAGGAATGTTTGGAGAATCTCGTGTCAACGTATCTCCTCAATATCTATCCTTTGGAAATTCATGAAAAATTAAACAAAAGACAAGTACAAGTTAATATCTCCAACATTGACCAACAAAAATTATGAAGAAAGAAAAATAAAATAAGACAAAATTAATATGTGGTTATATGCTCAACATGCATTTATATGCAGTTATAAAGCATTGTTTATATGTGTTTTGGTAGATCCATCCTGTCAGAAACCCCATGGAAAACCAAGACTTGGCTAGGTGATTCCAATGCTTGTGTAAATACAAAGGGTAATACATCACCATCTTCAACTAGTATCTTATCCAAAGGTTAATAGAAGTTCATCTTAAACTAAATGCTTGTGTAAATACAAAGGGTAATAGATCATTAACAAGGGTCAATGATCTATTAGCTCAAATGCTTGTGTAAATGAGGAGTTGACATGAAATATTGATGTCGTTTATCAGCTGCTCTCATGGAATGACCAGCCAATATGTTGCTCTCCCAAACATTGAGTGGTTTCCTATGGTAAGAGATCATGTAAACTCTTTTATGTAAGTGGAGGTTTTTGCAATATGTAAACTCTTTTATGTCTATATTATACTTTATTATCCAAAATTAGGTATTCGTTATAATTATTCCTTTAGGCAAATGGTAACTACAATTTCAAAACAACACCAAAGTGGGAGATTGGTTCATTTTTTAGCAGTTTACTATGATAAGAGTCTATGGTTTGGAAGAGAAGCCATATCAAAACTGACTGTTGAATTTGGTTTTTCTACAGATTAAACGCAGGGATTGTCATTCAACTCAGAGTTTTATCATTCACAATGCAGAGTTTATCGTTAAAAACGTAGAGATGTACCCAAGTTGAAGCAATTAAAAATGCAGAGAGTAATTGAAGTTCTAATCAATAAAGCCACAGAGGTACTCATTCATAAGAAGGCACAAAGACCAAATATTCAACCATGAATCAATCAAATCAGAGATAAGTAAGGGATAGACATCAGGGAAAATTCTTATCCTTCACTCATCATCCATGCACAGAAAAGAAGGGCATTTGAATCTATAGGTCTTTAAACACCGAAGTGACGAGCATCTATTTGCCTCCTAGACGATTGCTTAGGCATGGACTGATGACTAAAGGGATAAGGGACGGAAGAGAAAAACACAATCTTTTCATAATAATCAATAAAAACCACACAGAGAATTCATTTAAATTAGAAGTTGGGTTTTCCAAGGGATTTTCATTCAACTTAGAGGTTTATCATTCACAATGCAGATTTTATCAATAAAAATGTAAAGATGTACCCAAGTTCAAGCAATTAAAGATATAGAGAGAGATCAAAGTTTTAATCAACCAAGGTGAAGAGGTACTCATCCATAAGAAGGCGCAGAGACTAAACATTAATCCATGAATCAATCAACTCAGAGATAAGTAAAGGATAAAGAACAGGGCAAATTCTTATCCTTCACTCATCATCCATGCATAGAAAAGAGGGGAATTTGAATCTATAGGTCTTTAAACACCGAAGTGATGACCCTCGATTTGGATCTTGGCCAACTACTTAGCCACAGACTGATGACTAAAGGGATAAGAGATGAAAGATAAAAACACAATCTTTTCATAATTATCAATAAAACCCACAAAGAGAAGTCAATGAAATCAGAATTTGGGTTCGCCAAGGGAAATCAATTCAGAAAACCAACAAGTAAGGGGATTACAAATACAAGTTAATAATTTATTAATGGTAGGAATGAGAAACTTATCTTTAAGCACAATTTATTAAGTTCCCTATAGTCTAGGACCATCCTTTGAGACTTATCCTTCTTTTTTACTAAGATCAGAAGAGAAGAGAATACATTCTTGTTGAGACACATGATTTCAACTTCTAATATGTCTTTACCCATTTACTTTGTCTCACTCTTTTGAGAATATAGAAAGCAATAAAGTCTAACATTGAGTGGATTACTACCCAAAATTAACTCAATAGCATGTTCATAATCTTTGAACATGGTTGAATCCTCTAAGACCACATATATATTCCTTATAACATTTGTTTAAGATTCATTAAAAGTTCCATATGGTTGGATCCACTAAAGAAATGTATTAGAACATTTCTTTAAGATTCCTTAAAAGTTTCCTATGGTTGGATCCACTAAGACCACATATAATGCAATTCATTAGAATCCCCAAAAGAAAGAGTTTAATCTTCATAACCTCACATACCCACTAATAAAATCAACATTTTTTAATCACAACGAGGTGAAGGTCTTGCATGAACATGGATTATATTCCATTTGTAAAGACCCCAATCGTTATGACAATAAGTGAAGCAAGTGCAAGAAAAAAAATTGACACTAGGAAAGAAAGCGACGATGACAATAGTTTAACCACACCACTAACGACGAATGCAAGAATGTGGTCCAGGCAATAAAAAACTATGACTCCACTCACTGGAATAGGGGCAACTGGGAAAAACATGCATAGGACAACAACGAGGAATGACTACCCGCTCGATGCAACAAGACACGCCTACAAGCTAAGGGACAACATCCCCCTTTTGACACAATGACCTCGATGAACAAGACTAGAACCTCAAGGTGCATGAACCAAATGCATGAAGGCATTCCACCCATGTGCCAAAGGAAACTTACAATGCTTGACATCACTCACACAGATGAACTAAATCTGACCAAGTCCTTGGTGTCGCTATCCAATAGGGTGTGCCATGATCCCCTCAACTGGAATCATGTTGTACCTAGGTGATGGATACGAAGATAACCCAACTAGACCAAGGACTCAAGAAAATCCAATGTGCTAGGAGACCGAAATATTGACAAGAAGGCTACACGTATACTCCAAGCAAAAGGCTGACCAGACGCAATGTAATAGACCTCAAAACTATCAAATAAAAAAAAAAAATCTCTATACATTCACCTTTGAATGGGTTCGTCACTAAAAAAAAGGGTCTTGGCTTACGTTGATTATATTCTCTACCCAATTTAATCTTTGAAACATTATTTCAAGTTGTGCTTACACCGCGCTTCATCACTCACTTATAGTCCTACAAACTATGTTTACTTTCATACCAACATTAAAATGATATATCCATATAGTTTTGCTTACCGCTATGAAGGAATTTGGGACTTAGTCCTATGCATAGCCTTAACCACTTGATCAAAGGAGTCATGTAAGAAAAATAAAGGTAAAGGGGTAGGTTATACCCCTCTGCGAAAACATTTGAAATAATAAGGAAGTGGTTGGGGGTAAGTACTTTCCATTTTAATATTGATGTAACGATTATTTGAAAAGCCAACGTCCCGTGCTATCTGTTCATTGACTCCACTTGTCTCATATGGAATTCTGACTAAATATTATCTTAACGAGGTTGGTGTTAGTTAGGTTGAAACATACCTTAAATGAGGAGGTGCTTCTTCATCCATAACCCATTAATTGGACTAGTAGGAACAATTCATTCAAGAGTTAAAACCCTGACCCGACCATTAATGGACCCTGATGTGTGCGAGAGTCGAGGCCATCACCTGACCCTGCATCCATTCTAGATGTGCCAAGTTCCCTTCTTCACATGTCCAACCCTTCCTTCGTACCTGCGACATTTAATTCACACGGTGAGGATTTTCTTTGGGTTATAGTGGTTCATTTTGGTAACGAATAAATTCACAGAGGATTTGGTTCTACGACTCTAAAATGTTGTCGAAGGAAAGCTGGGGAACTTCCATCGTGGAGGAATTATCTTTCATCCATCCTCTTGGTAAGATTTGTGCCCCCACTATAACATTTAACTATTATTAAATGTAACGTCTCTCCCATTTTGTTACGACATCAAGCCTCACATAACAAGTGCAATTTTATTTTATTTTTTTCTGTGTGTGTGCGTGTAGAAAGGTAATAATGAAATTATACTCAACATCACAACACAAAGATGTACACAACCCATAAAAATCACACAACAACAACATAACGATCAATCATAAAAGCACATCAAGCACCTAGAAGCAACGTACGACATTCAACCGATGAAGAATAAGAATGACTCTCCGCTCATCCTACCCTGCAATGGTTAGGACCTCTAGGACACATAAGAAACGCTCAAGCCCAGGTTCCCATCGATTTTGACCATTTAAGGTCTCAGGGTTGGCGAATGTTCTTAGGAACAAGGAGGTGTCTACATCCCACCCCAAAACAAACAAGTCCAAGCCGACTAAGCTAAATGACAACATTAAGATCATCCAGGACACCTCCTTCCTACTAAAATCAAAATTTTATAAATCTTTCAAGAATATTTAAAGTCGACCTTATAAAGTATTTTACATAAAGTAGACATTGAAATGTTTGATTTACGCCCCTATTGAAAACTATGTTATTTTATATAAAGTAGCATATTATACACACTTACACTCTAAATTGTTACAATAATGGAATCCAATGAAAGAATTATCTAATGAAGGTATAACTTTGACTACTTACTTCCAATAAAATCCAATTTTATAAGTTTTTCAAAAATATTTAAAAGTATTTTAATGAACACAAAATTGACATATCTTTAATAGAATCTAATGACAAACTATAACTTGACCATCGGCTTCCAATAAAATCTTATATCTTTTTCAATAATATTTGAAGGCAACTCAAGAATTTTACTTAGGACGAACATTGAAATATTTAATTTCTTGTCCACAATGAAAACTATGTTAATCCATATCAAGCCACATCTTATACCTAGTTACACTTAAGTGTTCCAATAATAAAATCTGATGATAAAGTATAACTTTGAAATCTCGCTTCCAATAAAAATCCAATCTTATAAATCCTGATGAATATTTGAAAGATACTCTTATAAAACATTCTACTTAATATGGACCTTGAATTATTTTATTTATAGCCCACATTGAAACTATATTATTTAATACAAATGATATTTTGATATACATCTACACTCTAAAAACACTACAATGGAAGAATCTAGTAAAATGATTTTCATTAAAAATTGAATTGTTACTACTAACCTCTAATAAAAACCCAAATCTTATTTTCAAGGCATTATGCTAAAACCATTAACTAACCATTATCAAGCAATAATTCGCTAAAAGGAAAGACACCCAGGTATACAGATTCTGTCCAAAAATTAGCAAGAGGCACAGGTGGGTACGGTTGTCTAAGTGTTTAAGGTTCAAATATAAATTTATTGCCATTGCAATAACTTCCATTTAATAATTTACTGCAAAATCAACTGTCATTTCAAACTGTCATTTCAACTATCAATTAATAATTTAATTCCATTTCACACTATCACTTAATAATAAGAAATTTTACTATCATTTAAAACTTTACGACCACCCCCAGGACGTCACGCAATCGTTGTAGGTGTGTTGCTTGTGCAAGGAGTTACAAGCAGGTTGATCAAGAATTTACCACGCTAAATCAAGACTGTCTTAGGGATTACTGAAAATGCAGATCATAGGGCGAACGCGTAGACCATCCCCTTCAAGAATTTGCTACTGATAACAAGGGGGGGGGGGGAACGCGGCACCAGGATTCCATTCATGATCATAAGGAACGGACAAGACTGAAGGCACAGATTCTTCTGGTAGTCTTACCCCGAATTTCATCAAGGAGATGGGCACGAAGGTCAAAGCAGTGTCTTCCAAAACAGTCCTGAATATCATAAATGAGATAGGCTCGATCAATACAGTATCGTTATCGCTACCTAAGATATCAATTATAGCCATGAGACATGAAGCTCACATGGAATAGATGTCGTTCAAGTAGAAAGTTTTAACTAGATATCCCATCTTATAACAATTATCCTTTGAAACTTGACTAGATTCGTCCTTCCTTCCAAAATTCATGGGCAGTCCAAAAATCATGGGAATCTTGGGAGGGTGCAGAGCCTTTACCCTTCTGAAAATGCAATGGGCAATGAAACTATGACAAGGGAAATCCAAATGGAGAGTGCTCTAAAAATTGCATAGGCAATTATGATTCTCAGGAAAAAGAAAAAAAAATTAAGAAGAAGTAAGTTGGGATACATCCCTTGGATAACGCAGAGGAGGAAAGATAATGAATGGAATCCATGCATGTAAACGATGAGCAAAAGGAGGATGCACCGAGCAAGGATTCTTCAATGAAACACAACAACCCAAGGAAAAATTATTGAGGGAACAAGGGTAAATTTTAAGTAAAGGCAGAGGTAAAAAGTCAAAATTAAACCATTTCAAGATGTGGAATCAGTCCAGTGATGAGCCCAGGGAAATGAGTTGAGAATTCATTAAAAATCATGATTATGATGGGAAAATACAAACTTTTTGCAATAACCAGAGATAAAAGATAACAGTTAATAAAACACAAGAGATTTAGTAAAACATTTATCTAATCCAGAGATCAGATGCATCACATCGCGGGAAGGGAGTGAAGGCATAGAATAAAAACATAAAGGAACAAATATTTTGCCTTGCAGAAGAAAAAAAGTAGGAGAGAAAAAAGAGCGTGGTGCATTCTAATCATAAGCAAGACGCAGAGTTATAATTCTCCATTAGCACATAAAACTCAGGCTTAATATTTTATCCATCCACTCCTGAGAGTGCAGAGTTAAAAATTTGGGGATAGAGGTTATAGCAGTGATGGAAGTACTCAATATAGGAAGGCGCAATGACCATCAATCAAGCAAGAGAAACCACTAGGTAGACGGCTAACAGGTGTGCCCTTCGCTCATCATCCTCGTAAAGAAAAGCAGGGAATTGAGATCCATAGGTCTTTTAACGCCAAGGCGATGACCGTAGATTAGGCTCCTAGCCGACTGCTCAGGCGAGGACTGGTGAGCTAGGGACGAAAGCTAAGAAACGACAAAGGACACAATCAATCACATTAAAGTGGTCAAGACAAGTGGGAAAATGAAGGCCAAGGGAGACATTAGTACATTTGGGTCAAATTATGACGGTGCGTTCGACACAATTGCCACTTTATATTGTCGGGAGAACGGCAAACAACAGACCCCCTCAAACGTCATTTCACAGGACGTCTCTTTTCCGACGACATATATTTCGTCATTATTGCGATGTCTTGGAGGTGGCAAGACCGACGTATGGAACGTGGCAAGAGAGACGTCTAGAACGTGGAAAGAGAGACGTCTAAAACGTGGCAAGACCGATGTCTTGAACGTGGCAAGAGAGACATTTGAAACGTGGCAAGAGAGACGTCTAAAACGTGGCAAGACCGACTTCCTGAACGTGGCAAGAGAGACATCTGAAACGTGGCAAGAGAGAAATCTAAAACGTGGCAAGAGAGACGTCTAAAACATGGCAAGACTGACGTCTTGAATGTGGCAAGAGAGACATCTGAAACGTGGCAAGAGAGACGTCTAAAACGTGGCAAGACCGACGTCTTGAACGTGGCAAGAGAGACATCTTGAACGTGGCAAGACTGACATCTTGAATGTGGCAAGATAGGCGTCTAGAACATGGGAAGAGAGACGTTAAGAGGTATCATCTCCGACGTGGTTTCTATGGGAGAAACACTCCAAGATGTCGCAATAGCGACTATGTTGTAGATATTTAAAAAAAAATACAATATCAATACTAAGAGGGACAGGTACATTAACCTTTGCTAAGATACTAGCCATATCAATATTTAAATCTATATCATCGGTCTTAGGCA
>ML791560.1:279447-289869 GCA_009831015.1 Picea engelmannii | reverse complement strand
AGAAGAGATAAGAAGAGATAATTTGCACTATAAACTCTATTCATTTCATCATAGAAATATATTTACAATACAAATTTTATCCCAAATTTGGACTACTGAGTATAGGGATTATCCTCATGTTAAAAATAGGCTAACTCAAAATTAGTTTGGCCCCTCTAAAATTGTCACTCAGTTCTAAATTTATCCCTTCTTAGATTTTTATAAAAGTAGGTTGTCCAAACTAAAATCAGGCATTAGATCTTTAGCAACCCCCCTCAATGACCATTTTTAAACTTTTTCCCAAGGTGTAGGGACCATGTATTTGCTAGGTTTCAAACCAGAGACCGATGTTTCTGAGCCTAGGTGATGTTGAGGTCTGTTGTCCACGAAATTGCATGAAAATACAAGGGAATACTCAGAACCCACGCTATTCAATAGGGGGACCTCCCACATAAATTTAGTTTACTGGTATTTTTTTTAGCAAACAAATCCAATCCCAAGATCGAGTACATTTTTCTTCAGCAATGTATGCCAAATGGATCTGTGAGTAGGAGGAAGGCCAAAGAGATAGAAAGGATCCTAAGAAGACAAAAGCAGAAAAATAAAAACAAGGTTTCTAATGGCATCCAATCTGGAAATGACAATGAGGGTGAAGAACAAAGTGAGGGTGAAGAGAAAAATGACAAGGAAACAACAAGGTATCTTAACATTGTTGAAGTGTTTTGATGGATTTTTGATAGATAGGGTTTCAAGAGTTTTCTTTATTGGTTTAAATTGTGTTCCGGAGAATTGTAATTTTGGCTGGATCACTGCTCTCCCCAGGCCGCGCGCACGCCCACTGGTGCGCCTCCCTTTCTCCTTCCCTCTCACCATGGCCCCAAGAGGGGGTCCTGAGGCTCCCCCATCCCCTCTCCCTCCCGATATAGAAGCTTTCAGGAAGAAGGTCGTTTCATGCAACAAACGACCTTCCTCAGATTCGCAATAGAAATTTGTTAAAAAAATTGACAGCATCCCTTCAATCGACCTACCAGCCAAAGAAACCTATAGATATTCTCTGACCTTGGATGAGAGGGGGATCATTGGGCAGTTCATGAGATTATGGCCTTCCCCCAAATTAGTAGACACATGGGTGCAGAGGAACTGGAGCACCCTAGTAAAAGAAGGCATCAAAATCCATCTGGTTGGCAGGGGATCCTACATCTTTGTTTTTGACAATCCAAAAGACAGAAACCTCATCTTCAGGAACAAACCGTATTTTATGGCCCCTCAAGGTCTGTATCTGAAAAAATGGTCCCCAGATTTCGATCCAAAGCATGATGTTCCCTTAGTTGTTCTGGTCTAGGTGTGTCTTCCTCATTTACCCCTGCATTGCTAGAATCTGAAGTCTCTAGAATCCATTGGAAACACCCTTGGGAAATACAAATACAAAGCAGACAGAAAGGAACAATACTCCTGTGAAAGAATATGCATGGAAGTCGATCTCGAGGTGGGGCTCCCGAAATCCATTCAACTAAAGGTGGAAGACTGGTATTACATTCAATAACTGGACTATGAACAACTTCCATTTAAATTCAGGTATTTCCACAGCTATGGTCACTTCGCCCGACATTGCAAAAAGAAAGCCGAGGAGGAGGTGGAAATATTAAAATGAGACCAATGGAGATAGGTCCAGAAAGCAGCCCCGTCAAAACACAACAATAGATCCAAAGGGAAAGGGATGTCAAAGGGATCTGGCACCCCCTCGGCAGGGAAAGCCCTAGGGGAAGGGAGCTCATCCCCCCCAATCCCAGAGGCTTCCAAAAATCCCTTCGAAATCCTCAACAACTCCCTAGAAATCTCGGACCCAATGATAGAGGAACTTGAACAACAGATCCTCTCTCCCAGAATAGGAATCAATAATGTTGAGATCATTTCTAGCCTCCCAACTGGAACCTCCTCCTCCCCTTCCTATGCAGATATAATAAAAAATAAACCACTGGAAATCTACAGATCCTTGAAGGACGAGTCTTTGGAGAGACCCTCAAAAATAGCAGGGAGAAAATCCTATAAAGAAGCAAGAGAAGAAGAAGTCGAGAGGCAAAAAATGCAAGGAATCCAGCCCACCATTGAATTGTCCATTGGAAGGAATACCAGAACAAGGTCCCCCAAGGGAGGTCCTCCCCACTCTAGTAAATAATGTGTATAGTGTCTTGGAATTACAGAGGCTTGGAAAATCCCTCTAAGGCTGAAGCAGTTAAAGACCTTCTGAAAATTGACCTTCTCGAGATGCTCTTACTCCAAGAGATAAAAATTGAAGGGGATACCCTTCTAAAAATCAACAATCAGAAATGGAAAAAAAATGCAAGGAAAGCCATCAGTTCAAGGGGATTTTCAGGTGGCCTTGAAACCTTGTGGGAGATGTTGATATTTGTACCTTGGGAGGTGTTCCCCATGTGATTTTGACCTCCTTAACACATGAGGGAAGGACATGACACTCTGTACCTAGTACTTTTATCTATTTTCACTTTGACTTTGGTTAAAGTGAAATTTGGTCACTTTTTGGTAAAGTAAGTATTAAATCACTTTGGGGTGATTTTGGAGACATAAGTAGACTTAGGAAACTTAACCCAAAAGTGGGTTATGATTTAGAATTGATTGGTGAGATCTCATCCATTCATTCATATTGATCTCAACCCTTGATTCTTAGGTTTCCTATTCTTTCCTAAAGAGGGTGCAAAGAGTCTAAGGAGGGCGCACTGGTTCATGGAGAGTTTTTCTCATGGGAGGAGGAGAAATCAAGTTATGGAGATGAGGTTAGATGCATGAGGTTTTGTGGAGGAGGCCACTAGATTTTCTTGTGGACAGCTTGGAGCAGCTTTCTTCATTATTTTATGGGAGCTATTCTACAGTTGAAGAGGGCGCATGAGTTTGGCAGACTTATTCCTTCCTGGTAGTATTTCTAGGCATCATATTTCAGTGAGGTTAGTTGTAGAGTGAGGGCATCAGCTGGAGCTTCATTCCTGCGGAGGGGTTTTCCATTCTGGCATCACTGATGATTTCTGGAGCATTTATAGTGGTTCTGGCAATTTACATGAGGGGCGCACCATCCAGGGGCGCATCTGCTTGAGGGAGCTTTTGTATCAACTCAGCTAGAATTTCTATTGTATCAGGTTCCATCATTTATTGTGTTTACTGTAACCTATACTTTCTTTTCCTCATATATACATTTAGATCTCAAACTGGTTTTCCCCGGGGGGGTTTTGTCCAGGGTCATGTAGACCAAAAATACCGTGTCTACAAATGCATGCTATTAGTTCTTAGATCTATTCATTATCAGCAGTTAAACGATGTATTAGGTGTGTTATATTTATTTTAGTTGCATGTACTAATTTCCTATGGAAAAAATGACATGCTAGAGCACCCAAATCGAAAATATAACCATAACAATCAGCTCAAAAGATTCATGACTGTTGGCTGTTATAAAATGACAGAAAACTAAAACAAGACAGTGAAATCTTAGAGCCTTTGCTTGGTCAAAGAAAAACCAAGAAGGGAAGCTGATAGGACCTGGAATTTTCACATGGTATCAGAGCTTCGATGGTTGATTTTTGGGACAGTTGGGACAACATATTGAGTGGCTGCCATATACTTCTTTCTGGCAGATTTTTAGGACAGCCATTGACTTCTTCAGTGGTTGTTACTTGGTAGAATTTTTCAAAGGAGTTTTGGGCAGTTTGGACACCTTGAGATCAATATCTTTTCACACCTACACAGTAGGAGTGAGGCTGACTTTTTGTGACCTCTTTTCACACCGATTTTGTTGGGAGTGAGGTCAAAGTACATTGTCTCTTTTCACACCTGTGTTGACAGGAGTGAGACAGTATGTTCCTTGGCAAAGCAACATCAGTTGGGGATTGCAAATTACCAGTGATGTCAGCATCTCAGATGCAAGTTGACGACAGGATAGCTGGGACTAGCAATTGGTCGTCATGGAAGGCCAGGATGGTCTTCATCTTGGAGGACCTCGAGCTATGGGATATAGTCGAGGCGGTTGTTCTTGCTATTCCTGTCACTGCTCTCATCTTGGTGGCAGAATACAGGAAGAGGAACAACAAGGAAAATAGGACTATTTCTGATGCAGTCCAGGATCACAGTATACCCCATGTGACGGGGAAGGCTCATGCATATCATATGTGGGAATCTTTATGCAAGCTATATGAGAGCTCTAATGAGAACCGGAATATGGTTATTCATGATCGACTCAGGGGCATTCACATGCTCAAGGACGAGTCGCTGACTTCATTCCTTGGTAGATTCACTTAGATCAGAGACGAGCTTGGATCCGTCAGTGAGGTTTTTGAACCCAAATATTTGGTGAGGCAAGATTTGAATAGTTTCACCAAACCGTGGGGTCCATTTATACGTGGAATAGTTGCCAAAGAGGCCTTACCCACATGGGAGAAGATGTGGGATGACTTCGTCTAGGAGGAGATCAGATTAGCATTAGAGGCTTCTGGACAGAGGCAGTAGCAGCAGCAGCAGATTGGTCGGGATGAGGAGGATCTTGCTCTTTGGGAAAAGGGCAAGAATAAGGCTGACCGGGGTGGTCGACAAGGTCCCAAGACTGGGGGCCTACCACAGAGGAGTGGAGGAGCAGAGAGAAGCAATGGTCAGGGCAGTGGTCAGGGTAGAGATATGAGAAAAGTGAAGTGCTTTGTTTGTAAGAAGTTCGGGCAGTGTGTTGGACAGTGTCTGAAAAGGAAGAAGAAGAAGGGTGGCATAGCAGCTACAATAGAGGAGACAAACTTTCAGACTCAGTTTCAGAAAGAATGTGCTTTTCATGTGTGCTGCAGTTTGGTTGAGTATTCACCACATATATGGTATATTGATAGTGGGGCATCGAGCCACATTACTGGTATTCGAGAGAATTTCTCTAACCTCAGAGACATTGAGGTCAGGATAGATATCTCTCTTGGAGATAACAGGATAGTCACAGTTGTTGGGATTGGCATAGTTTCTTTTAGGAGAGAGAACCTGCCACCTATATTGTTTACTGATGTTCTTTTCGTCCCTGGGATGAAGAAGAACTTGATTTCAGTTTCCACCCTCCAGGACAGAGGTTTTGAGGTTTCATTTAGGGGCACCGAGGCACTGATATATCCTCGAGGGTGTTCTATAGACTCATGATAGTTGATTGGAGTGAGAGAGGGAGATCTGTATAGATTACTTTTTCAGCCACTTCTTGCATTGGTGGCTAGTAGCGACAATAGTGGACAATTGTGTGAGTTGTGGCATCGTAGGATGGCTCACCTACATCATGGGGCTCTTGGAGGACTGAGAGAGGTTGTGACCGGAGTGCCATAGATCAACATAGAGAATCAAGATGTTTGCAGAGGGTGTGCGCTTGGCAAGTTTGCCAAGGCATCGTTCCCTAGCAGTGACAGCAGGTCAATTGGGATACTAGATTTAGTACACACGGATGTGTGTGGGCCCATGTATCAGAAGTCCTTGAGTGGTTGTGAGGATTATCTCACATTTATTTATGACTACTCAAGGAAGACTTGGATCTATTTCCTTAAGGCCAAGAGTGAGGTCTTCACACGGTTCCAAGAGCTCAGGGCTCTTGTGGAGAACCAGTCGAGAAAGAGGATCAAAGTGTTGTGGTCGGATAACGAGGGAGAGTATTCCTCGAGAAAGTTTGCAGACTTCTATGCATAGCATGGCATCATGAGACATATGATCGTACCTTACAACCCCCAGCAGAATGGGGTTGCCGAGTGGAAGAATCGAGCTATTACTGGTGCAGGGAGATCCATGTTGCATGATCAGAGTTTGCCTTTGTATTTATGGGCAGAGGCATGTGCTACTGCAGTTTATCTACAGAATAGGAGCCCCCATAGGATTTTGGGGAAGCTGACTCCTAAGGATACCTTCACTGATAGGAGGCGTGATGTCTAGCATATCAGGATCTTTGGATGTTCAACTTTCTCTCATGTCCCCTCGGAGAGGAGGACGAAGCTAGACCCCACAACCCAGCAGGGGATTCTAGTTGGATACTTAGAGGTGTCGAAAGCCTATCGCATCTACATTTTTCCACTTAGGAAAGTGGCGGTGAACAGAGATGTTAGATTTGAGGAGGATAAGGCTTTTGCAAGATCTCTTGAGTCGAGCTGAGGAGTTGAGGATAATACAGAGTTTCCAGTTGCAATCTCAGAGGGAGCACAACCTCAGTGGTTAGGTACACCAGTATCAGGGGTGACAGGGTCACCATGCACAACTTTAGGGTCACAGTCAGAGCATGTTTAGTCAGATGGGGCACAGCCTTCAGAGGGAGGTCAGACTTCAGGATCACAGAGTGTTGAGGCGAGTCCTGAGGCCATTAATCTTGGGTAGATAGACCTTACTTCTCCATTGACCACTTCAGGGAAGAGGAGACCTAGATGGTTTCAGGAGACCCTGAAAGAGGCCATAGAGAATGTAGGGGAACCCAAGAGTTAGATTAGACAGAGGAGGCCACCAGTCAAATTGGGAGCATACTTAGCACTTGTGACTACTATCAGGGATATTGAGCCACAGACTTTTGCGCAGGCAGTGGATCATCAGGTTTGGAGAGAGGCCATGGTCGAGGAGTATGACTCCATTGTGCGCAATGATGTTTGGGATGTGGTTCTGAGGCCAGTGGGGAAGTCAGTTGTGACTTCCATATGGTTGTACAAGACCAAGATTGATGCAGATGGAAGCGTAGAGAAACACAAGGCTTGTTTTGTAGCACGAGGCTTCTCACAGATTGAGGGAGTCGACTATGATGAGACTTTCGCACCAGTTGCGAGATACACTTCTATCAGGACTATCATTGCCATCACGACAGAGTTGGGTTGGCACATTCATCAGATGGATGTGAAAACCACATTTCTAAATGGCTTTGTTTAGGAGGAGGTGTACATAGAGCAGCCACATGGTTTTGAGGTGAGTGACAGGGAGACTCATGTGTGCCTTTTGAGAAAGGCACTATATGGACTAAACCAATCTCCCCGAGCTTGGTATTCATGGATTTATACCTATTTTCTTTAGATGGGCTTCAAGAGGAGCGATGTTGATCCAAACCTCTATTTCATCATTAGAGGTGAGGACACGCTCATTCTCATTTTGTATGTGGATGAGTTATTCATCACTGGAGCCGAGGATCTCATAGCGGAGTGCAAGCTGGGACTTTCATCAGAGTTTGAGATGAGTGATATTGGATTGATGCACTACTTTCTGGGTATGGAGGTATGGCAGGAGGAGGGTCACATATTTCTCGGGTAGGGGAAGTATGCAGCAGATATTCTGAGTAGATTTCAAATGGAGGACTACAGACCTATGTCTACACCTATGATCACCAACTGGAAGAATCTTAGTGCATCAGATATCCAGTTGGTGGATGCCACAACATACAGGCAATTGATCAGTTCACTTATGTATATGGTTAACACCAGACCAGATATATGTTTTGTCGTGAACACCCTCAGCCAGTACATGGTCGAGCTGAGGAGTGTTCACATGGTTGGGGAAAAACACATATTGAGATATGTTGTTGGGATAGTGGAATTTGGCCTAGATTATGTCAGGGGAGATGGAGTCAGTTTGGTTGGCTACACAGATTCAGACTGGGCAGGATGCGCTGCTGACAGGAAAAGCACTTCAGGGTGCTGCTTCAGTTTGGAGTCAGGACTTGCTTCCTAGTTCAACAGGAAGCAGAAGTCAGTTGCTTTGAGTTCAGTCCAGGCAGAGTATATGGAAACCAGTCAGGCCAGTTGTGAGGCCATTTAGCTTCGCAAGATGTTGGTTGGTTTATTCGGTCAGGAGATGGCTCCTACTGTCATTCACTGTGATAATCAGAGTTGAATAAAACTCTCTGAGAATCCAGTGTTTCATGACCAGTCGAAGCATATTGAGATCAGGTACCACTTCATTCACAATTGGGTTCAGAGAGGGGTAGTTCAGTTGCAGTATATATCTACAGATGAGCAGGTAGCAGATATTCTCACCAAGGCCCTGCCATGGGGCAAGCATGTCTTTTTCAGAGACAAGATGGGCTTGGTGAGGAACACCTTCCTCGGTAAGAGGGAGTGTTGAGATTTGTACCTTGGGAGGTGTTACCCATGTGCTTTTGACCTCTTTAGCACATGAGGGAAGGACATGGCACTTTGTACCTAGTACTTTTGTCTATTTTCACTTTGACTTTAGTTAAAGTAAAATTTGGTCACTTTTTGGTAAAGTGAGTGTTAAATCACTTTGGGGTGATTTTGGAGACATAAGTAGACTTAGGAAACTTAACCCAAAAGTGGGTTATGATTTAGAATCAATTGGTGAGATCTCATCCATTCATTTGGATTGATCTCAACCCTTGATTCTTAGGTTTCCTATTCTTTCCTAAAGAGGGTGCAAAGGGTCTAAGGAGGGCGCACTGGTTCATGGAGAGTTTTTCTTATAGAAGGAGGAGAACTCAAGATATGGATATTAGGTCATATTCATGAGGTTTTGTGGAGGAGACCACTATCTTTCCTTGTGGACAGCTTGGAGCAGCTTGCTTCATTATTTTATGGGAGCTATTCTATAGTTGAGGAGGGCGCATGAGTTTGGCAGACTTATTCCTTCCTGGTAGGATTTATAGCCATCAAATTTTAGTGAGGTCAGTTGCAGAGTGAGGACATCATGTGGAGCTTCATTCTTGTGGAGGGGTTTTCCATTCTGGCATCACAGATGATTTCTGGACCATTTACAGTGGTTCTAGCAGTTTACATGAGGAGCACACCATCCAGGGGCACATTTGCTCGAGGGATCTTGTGTATCAACTCAGTTGAAGTTGCTATTGTATCAGGTTCCACCATTTATTGTGTTTATTGTAACCTATACTTGATTTTCCTCATATATACATTTAGATCTCAAACTCGTTTTCCCCGGGGGGGTTTGTCAAGGGTCATGTTGCCCAAAAATACTATGTCTACAAAGGCATGCTATTGTTGGTCACTATAATTGCTTAATTGATTCAAACAATCAAGTGATACATAAATTGTCAACCTAGCGAAGTCTGTTTATTTCAAAGATAACCACGCACTATATATGCTCAATTCCAAAATAAAATTAGAGTTGTAGTAAAGAAACGTATACTAATCACACTTTCTTTGAATGAACTGAAGTTCTGATTTAAATCACAGGAAAGCAACCTACCTATTGCAGATCTTAAAGATTAATCTAAGAATCATGTATTACATTAAAATAACACTTGCAACAGGAAAGAACAACTATTCTGCAACCAGAGAACAGGACCCTTACTCTCAAACAGAGACTTTAGTACTTTAATTTTGATTAACACTCTTTCATGAAAACAATAATGCAGAGAAAGTTTAACTCTATCTAGCAGAGAACAAGGCCATCTAATTCCTTCCTTTCTAAGAAGAAACCTTAAGCCCTATCCCTGATTAGCACACTTGTGAAAATAACTGAGATCTATAGAGAACTAGATCTCCTAATTCCTTCCTTTCTAAGCACGAACCTTTAACCTAGTTTCTGGCTATCACACTTGCAGAAGTAATTGAAATCTACAGAGAATAGGATGTTCTGATCCCTACCTCTCTGAGCAGGAACCCTTAACCCAGTCTCTGGCTAGCACACTTGCAGGAGTAATTGAAATCTACCGAGAACATGATGTTCTGATCCCTTCCTCTCTGAGCAGGAACCCTTAACCCAGTCTCTGGCTAGCACATTGCAGAAGTAATTGAAATCTATAGAGAACAGGATGTTTCAATCCCTTCCTCTCTGAGAAGGAACCCTTAACCCAGTCTCTGGCTAGCACACTTGCAGGAGTAATTGAAATCTACAGAGAACAAGATGTTCGGATCCCTTCCTCTCTGAGAAGGAACCCTTAACCCAGTCTCTGGCTAGCACACTTGCAGAAGTAATTGAAATCTACAGAGAATAGGATATTTTGATTCCTTCCTTTCTGAGCAGGAACCCTTAACCCAATTTTTGGCTAGCCTCATAAAATCATCACACAAGATCGCTAATAAAAAGAATTACGAATTTCATTCAATAAACTAAGACAGAGTTCAGTAGTGTTTTAGCAAAGCAGAATTCATTAAAAGTAGTGTTTCAGCAAACAAAAGTTAATCAAAGCATAAACAAATATTGTACTAACACACTCCTAAAACTAATGGGTGAATCTTGTGAAGAAGGTGGGCCCTCCCTTCTCAGAAGATTCCCCTTAAACGAGAAAGCTAGAGAAGGATACTCAAAGCAGTCTTTTATTCATGTGTCAAAATATCATATTACAATCTGGAAATGGAATATGTCCCTCTCTCTGAAGCTTCTTCAATACATAAAACTTGGATCCCTCGAATGATGATTTCCTCTTATTTAAAGAGGGAACCCCTTCGATACAATAAATTACAATGTGTATCTGAGTCCTATATTTAGTCGGATCTA
>ML791560.1:202073-250491 GCA_009831015.1 Picea engelmannii | reverse complement strand
ATTCCGATGTAAAAAAGTCCTAAGTGACTGTTGGTATTTTGACTTGGTGAACATACTAAGGTGAACATTGGAGGGGAACACCTAGTTTCCAAAACATCGCAATTGCGACATACATCTTCACAAATGTGGCAAGAGAGACGTTCCAGTGGAAAATGTGGCAAGAGAGACGTTCTTGTGGAAAATGTGGCAAGAACGACATTAACGTGGAAAGACCGACGTTAACGTGGCAAGAGAGACGTCAACATTGCAAGACCAACATTATCGGGCAACATGATTTTTTTTTTTTATAAATTTCCTCTATTTTGCGACAATATGGACAATTTTGTCCATAACGCCGCAAATAAAACGTCGAAATTTTTACAATATGTACTAGTGAGACAACAACCATTGGGCTAGGTTAAGAAACGTTTCTGTCATCAATTTTAAAAAAACATCAGTTTGCTTCTCCAATAAATAAGCAAATCTAAGCATAAGTCCTAATACAATCTACTATACAAAAATGAAGAGAGCATACCATTGCCTGATCGCCCGCTCTGATGACGTCTCACATGCTCCGTGCCACTTCTGCTTTCCAACTGACGAGAGTTCACCAGTACCTCCCAGACAATGCTAGAGGTACTCTCCTTCCCCCTTAGCCCCCCGAGCCCCAAAGACGCCACACACTCACTATCCATAGATTTTGACTAGCTCCCAGCTCGCCTCGCAAGGTCGAGCTACCACTCCTTAATGAGCTGAGGATCCCAACTCCAACAAGTTAAATCAGTCAAGTAGATATTTTTGCAGTGTAACGTTATGCAAACAGAATATGGTCCTTCATCCTTCTCCCTCCTTCATTATATAGAGTTTTGAACTTCCTTTCTTTCCTAAAATCTCATTTAATTAAAGTTTTAAAAATAAATTCCTAAAAATTCCTCTCCGTACAAGTGTCCCAAATCCCCTTCCTTCCTCCATAAATTAACTTCTTTAATTAATTAATTATCTTTATTTCCCTCACCCACCTAGAGTTACTCCTAGAATCACTCCTAGGTGTCCCCAAAATATCTTACAAGTTTTAATAACTTTCTTTTTTATTAAATTGCTTGTTCAGTTTAAATTAGAAAGCTCTTAAAAGGTGGATGCTTCACTAAGTTTTATCTTCCACTTTTTCCCTTAAGTTCCCCTTTTTCCCTTTTTATGATTACCTCTTTTCGTAGTTTCCTAAAATTTTAGATTTTCCCTCTTTCCCCTTTTTAATTAGAACTCAAAAAGGAAGGTGTGGAATTTTAACCCCTTTTCCCTTTTATCATTTAATTAGTATATTTTAAATTATCAAAAAGATAAAACAATTAATTCCAATAGATTTTTTTATGAATAATTTAAATTTCATAATTATTATTTAAGTTGTTTTTATTCTAATTATTATTATTATTATTATTTTTAAAGGTAGACAAAATTTTACCACTAGTGTAATTTATACTTAGACCTTAAATTTTGTACTGGGCGACATTTAATTCGGGATTTTAAAAAAAAAATACTTAACCCTTTATTCATCCTAAGACCATCTAGGTGCATTCCTCTACCATCAACAACGCGATGTGCCCTTCAGGACGCACTAGGTGCTCCAAGGGTGCCACTCACCTCATCTGTTCCCTTGCGCGACATGCCCTTCAGGACGCACTATGTGCTCCAAGGGTGCCACTTGCCTCTTAACTGATTTGGTAGACATCAATAACCCCTGGAGTCAACACTCCACCAGGTGAACTTGTGGGAGACTAAGGGCCTCTAAGGAATAAGGCCCCCTCCTTATTGCGCGCCCCTTAGAATCATCGTGAGCAACTGTCACAGTCTGCCCTCATGGCATCGTGGGTCCTCTCGAACTAGGTAATCGTTAACCTACAGTTTGAGCCACAACGAGAGTGCTAGTAGGCTATGACAGGGCTGTTGTCCACACCTCTTCCTCAACATCTCTAGTAGTAGTGCGTGACCCCTTTACTCCACATCTGAGTCTGGTCGGCAAGCTATCGTCAGCCTGCATCATCAACAAATCATGTCAGAACATATCCATATCATATCATCTAATCAAATGCACTAATATCACAGTAAAATAATCAAACCCCAATGGTACACTCCCTGATTCGATCCAAAGTCCAAGGGGTTCCATCGATGCCTCTGCATCCTTAAGGTCCAAAACCATTCACAGTCAGTAAACCGAGTCAATAGCACCTATCTATGCAATGCAGTAAAACAACATATCATCAACCCATAACGCCTCATAATCAAAATGAAAAGTTTTAATAGCATAATAATCCGGATCACTTGTGAGCAAGTGTCCTCAAAGAATAAGGTCACTCAGTGCGCCAGAGTGGGATGTTACATACAACCCCTCATGGTCTAAATTTTTTTTCGAAGTTTCATAGTATAAAAGTCGAAATAAAGTGTATCATAGTATCATATGTCTATCTATCAAAAAAAAATGAAAACTACTGGTGCAAATCATATGCGTCCTTCTAGGTCACCGAGTGTGGACTATAATTGTCCCACTGGACCTTGACCTGATCTAGCATTCGACGTCGTAGTTGTCGAACGCAATGATCCAAGATGCGGACCGACTCATCCGTAAGTGCCCCCTCGTCCGATACCTGTAAGGAACTCATGTCAATAACATGTGTAGGATCACTAATATAATGTCTCAAAATAGATACATGAAAAACATTGTGCATACGCCTTAAAGAATCCGGCAAGGCTAGTCGATAGGCCATGGGCCCCTTTATCTCAACAATCTCTAAAGGTCTCATGAACCTATGAGAGAGTTTATCTCCCTTCCCAAACTTGATCAAACTTTTATGCGGTTTAACCCACAAGAAGACTCGATCGCCGACCTCATAACTATGGTCGACATGGTGTGCATCGACATAACTCTTTTGTCGATCTTGTTCTTCTTTTATTCTTTGTCTTATTGTTTGCATTTGTTCTTCCATTTCTTGGATCGCTTCAAGGCCCACCAAGACCCTATCCTCAAGCCGATCCCAACTCAAAGGAGTCTGACACGGTCGTCCGTAAAGAAACTCGAAAGGCACCATCTTAATGGTGCTCTGGTAACTGTTGTTGTAAGAAAACTCCACTAGTGGGCAGAATTCCTCCCAATGCTTTTGTTGGTCTATCACGTACATGTGCAACATGTCCTCCTAGGTTCGATTCATTCCTTCTGTTTGACCGTCACTCTCTGGGTGATACGCAGTACTAAAGTTGAGTTGGGTTCCCCAGGCCTCTTGGAAACTTGTCGAAAATCATCCAGTAAACACCGATCCTCAATCGGATATAATCCTCTTAGGCACGCCATGCAGCCTCACAATCTCACTGATGAAAACTCTAGCTATGTCAGGTGCCTAATACGTTGTATGCATAGGAATAATGTGAGCACTCTTCGTCAGAGTTTCTACTACTACGAAAATCGAGTCATGTCTCCTTGTCGTCAGTGGAAATCCAACAATAAAATCCATCGAAATAACCTCCCATTTCGATTCTAGAATAGCATGTGGTTGTAGTAATCCTGCTGGGTGTCTATATTCAGCCTTTACCTGTTGACATTCTAGACATTTGGCCACATAGTTGACTATGTCTACCTTCATTCCCTTCCAGAAGAATAAGCGTTTAAGTTCTTCCCTCATCTTCATGACTCCCGGGTGAGCCATGTAAAATTATCTATGAGCCTCGCTCAGGATCAACATCCTCAACTCGTCATTCAGCGATACGTAGATCCGATTTTTAAACCTCAATAATCCATCACTATCAAATGAAAATTCTCCAAATCGTGGTACCATCATTGATTTTTGTCTGATAAAACCCTCGGCCTCTTTGTGCCAATCATCATCACGCTGTAAAGTTAGAATATTTTCAAGTAGATTCATTTGAAGTGGCAACATCGAAAATATGCGTCGTCTCTGAATCAATGCATCTGCCACTCGGTTCATTGTTCCTTTTATGTAGGTAATCTCAAAGTCATATTCGCTAAGCAATTTTGACCAACTCCGTTGTCATGCATTCAGGTCACTTTGCATAAAAATGTGTTGTAGTCCATAATGGTTAGTCTTTAGTTCAAATTTTTTTCCAACAAGGTAGTGTCTCCAAACCTTCAAGGCATACACGATGGCGAACAACTCCAAATCATGCGTTGCGTAGTTCTCCTCATGCCTTCTCAGTTTCCTCGAAATGTAAGCGATCACTCGTCTGTCTTGCATTAAGACTCTACCTAAGCCTTCATTGGATGCGTCACTGCATACCAAGAAGTTCGCATCCATGCCTGGGACCTTTAGTATCGGTGTTGTTGTCAACAACTACATGAGCCTCCGAAATGCTTCGACGCATTTCTCGGTCCAAACAAACTTCTTGTTTTTCTTCTGCAATTTCATGATCGGATTTGCTATCTTCGAAAACCCTTCTACAAACTGTCGATAGTATCCTGCTAAACCCATGAAGCTATGCACTTCCGGGACATTTGTCGGTGCAAGCCATTCCATGATAGCCTTGACCTTTGATGGATCCATGGTGATTCCTTCACCGGAGATGACATGCTCTAAGTAGTGAATGTTCAATTGGTAAAAAGAGCATTGAGACAACTTCACATACAATTTTTTCTCTCGCAGACACTGTAGTACCAAGTGCAAATGCTTGTCATGCTCCTCTGTCATCCGAGAGTAAATCAAAATATCGTCAATGAATACTTGGATGAACTTGTCCAAGTAGTCGCGGAACACCCCATTCATCAAACTCATAAATACCCCTGGGGCGTTTGTCAGTCCAAATGGTAAAACATTAAACTCGTAATGTCTAAACCTCGCCTTAAAGGCAGTCTTAGGGATGTCATCCTCCTTGATTTGTAACTGGTGATACCTTGATCACAAATCGATCTTAGAGAACACCATCGTGCCCTTCATTTGATTGAACAGATCATCAATCCTTGGCAACGGATATTGATTCTTGATCGTGGCCTTGTTCAATTGATGGTAGTCAATGCAGAGCCTCAACGACCTATCCTTCTTTCGTATGAAAATAATAGGTGTACCCCACAGTGGCACACTAGGACGTATCAGTCCCAGGTCCAACAACTCCTTCAGTTTCATTTTCAACTCTTGTAACTTCGGGGTTGACATCCGATAGGACGTTCTTGCTATCGGTTCAGTCCCCAGTTTTAGGTCTATGGTAAACTCCAATTCCCTTTCTGGTGGCATCCCATGTAACTCCTTTGAAAATACATCTGCAAACTCTCTCACCACTAGAAGGTGTTCTAGACCTTACGCTAATCTCTTCTCATTTAACGCAAGGATCGCATAAAGCTTGCACCCCTTTCACATGTTCTTCCGAAGTTGCAAGGAAGAGATGGACCTCAGGGAAACTCCCTGGTTCCAACCTACAATCCCACATCTCTATCCCTCGTCATCAACCAAGCTCAATTGTTTCGTCTTATAGTTGAGTATCACCTCATGCAATTCCAACCAATCCATACCAATTACGACATCATAATATCCTAAGATTGTGACGTACAGGTTGGCCCTTGTGAAAAACTCTCTGAGGTTAAGGATACAACCCGTAACCTTTCCTTCAACCTTATGTTTGGCTCCCAAAGCCATCTCTGTGAAGCTAAACTCATCCAGTTCGACTGCCTTTACCTTAATCATTTTTAGCGTTGCACCAGAAATGAAACTCTCGGTAGCACTAGTATCTATCAAAACACTAAGGGTTTGGTTAGCGATGGTACCTGTTGTCTCAAGCACAATCGACTGATGCTCTTCCTGGTGGTTATTCATCGCTACATGAATCTAATGGTCCTTTCCCATATCTCCCAAGGTAGTGGGTCCAGCTGATCTGGACGCTCTGGTCCTCTCCATAGGGTAGTCGCTCTCGTAGTGTGGCTCCCCACATGTTCAACACCCCTTCATCGACCCAGTAGTCCTGGTACCCAAAGTACAAGATAACGACCCACCGACCTGGAACCCTAGTTTGTTCTACTGAACAAGCCTAAATTGTTGCTTCTGCAGGCAACGCTGCTCTGGGCGACGCTGCTATGGGTGATGCTGCTGCTGATGTTGTGGTTCCCGATAAGGTGTCCGTTGTTGAGGTGTCGGTCACCAAGGTGTAGTGAAAGTGTATCCCCTCTGTAAGCCACGATATCTCGGCATATGTCTGGCTAGTGTCTGATGCTGCTATGCTCCAGATGACACCTACCCTGTTGGTCTTGCTGGAGTCCTTGTTTGACCCTTGCTAATAAGCTCCTCCTCTGCTATGAGGGCCTTCGAGATGACATCATGCAAGGTTTGAGGCATCAGAATCTTGACCTTTGCACGTATGTTGTCGTTAAGGCCGAACACGAACATGTTGACCTTAAGTTTCTCAATGTTAAGGTGCATAGCATACTAGAGAAGCTCCATAAAATGGGCCTCGTACTTGGGCACTGTATGACCGCCCTGTCGTAAGACGTTGAACTCATTGAGCTGACGCTCAATGAATTCCTCTGAAAGGTACCTCTCTCGGAACCGTTCCTCAAACAATTCCCATGACACGTCTTTGACGACCACGTTTAGTTGTGGTAGGAGCGTCTTCCACCATAGAAGAGTGCCCCCCTTCTATTGAAAGACCGCCATGTGGACCTTCATGTTGAAGGTATAATCATGAAGTGCGAATCACATCGCCATATTCTCCAACCATACCTTGGCGGCTGCACCGTCCAGGGCATTAAAGAACTTAGAAAATTTGACCTTCTCGAGTTCACGGTGAATGCTACTAGTACTGAATGGAGCGCACGGTGGAACCTTAGCGGGTGCAGATGCCTTTGCCTCATCTCTGTCGAAACGACTGATCAGTGCCTTGGACATGCGTTGAAAAGATCTCATCATTTCGACTACATCACCAACTTCTATCTACTCCTGTCTGAGAACCTGCTCATCTCCCTAGGGTTTAGACCCCTCGGGCGTGGATGCTACTGGAGGAGTCGCGCCTCCTCCCTTGGCACCCCGTCGTCTGCCTCCGCGTCGTCCTTTAACCATGATTACATGCACAAATACAAGTCAACTCGATTAGCAACACTATAATCAAATCATATCAATGAAATCCGTAGCGATCCCAAGTCGCGGGTTGAACCCACTCTGATATCACATGTAACATCCCTCCCATTTTCTTATGACATCAAGCCTCACATAACAAGTGCAATTTTCTTTTTGTGTAGAAAGGTAATAATGACATTATACTCAACATCGCAACATGACGACGTACACAACGCATACAACTCACACAACAACAACATAACGATCAATCACAAAAGCACATCAAGCACCTGGAAGCAATGTACGATATTCAACCGATGAAGAATAAGAATGACTACCCGCCCGTCCTATCTTGCACTGGTTAGGACCATCGGGACACATAAACAACGCTCAAGCCCAGGTTCCCATCGATTTTGACCATTTAAGGTCTCAGGGCTGGCGACTATTCTGAGGAACAAGGAGGTGTCTACATCCCACCCCAAAATAAACAAGTCCAAGACGACTAAGCTAAATGAAAACATCAAGATCATCCAGGACACCTCCTTCCTACTAAAATCAAAATTTTATAAATCTTTCAAGAATATTTAAAGTCGACCTTATAAAGTATTTTACATAAAGTAGACATTGAAATGTTTGATTTACGCCCATTTTCAAAACTACGTTATTTTATATAAAGTAGCATATTATACACACTTACACTCTGAATTGTTACAATAATGGAATCCAATGAAAGAATTATTTAATGAAGATATAACTTTGACTACTTACTTCTAATAAAATTCAATTTTATAAGTTTTTCAAAAATATTTAAAAGTATTTTACTGAACATATAATTGACATATCTTTAATAGAATCTAATGATAAACTATAACTTGACCATCGGCTTCCAATAAAATCTTATATCTTTTTCAATAATATTTAAAGGCAACTCAAGTATTTTACTTAGGATGAACATTGAAATATTTAATTTCTTGTCCAGAATGAAAACTATGTTAATCCATATCAAGCCACATCTTATACCTAGTTACACTTAAGTGTTCCAATAATAAAATCTAATGATAAAGTATAACTTTGAAATCTAGCTTCCAATAAAATTCCAATCTTATAAATCTTGAAGAATATTTTAAAGATACTCTTATAAAACATTCTACTTAATATAGATATTAAATTATTTTATTTATAGCCCAAATTGAAACTATATTATTTAATACAAATGATATTTTTTTATACACCTACACTCTAAAAACACTACAATAAAAGAATCTAATAAAATGATTTCCCTTAAAAATACAATTGTTACTACTAACCTCTAATAAAAACCCAAATCTTATTTTCAAGGCGTTATGATAAAACCTTTAACCAACCATTATCAAGCAATAATTCGCTAAAAGACAAGACCCCCAAGGTGTACAGATTCTGTCCAAAAATTAGCAAGACACAAATAAGTGTTTAAGGTTCAGATATAAATTTACTGCCATTTAATAATTTACTGCAAAATCAACTGTCGTTTCAAACTGCCATTTTACTGTCATTTAAAACTTTACCGCCACCCCCAGGACGTCACGAAATCGACGTAGGTGTGTTGCTTGTGCAAGGAGTTACAAGCAGGTTGATCAAGACTTTACCACGCTAAATCAAGACTGCCTCTTTCTCTTTGATTCTATGAGTTTTTAGATTGTTGTGATTGTCCCGAGTGTTCTTGTGTGGGTCTTTCTTTTGCATGATGATTACCTTTGCCTCTTTTACTTCTAACTCTATTTCCTCTGCAGAAAAAAGTTCGAGTCTNGCCTCTTTCTCTTTGATTCTATGAGTTTTTAGATTGTTGTGATTGTCCCGAGTGTTCTTGTGTGGGTCTTTCTTTTGCATGATGATTACCTTTGCCTCTTTTACTTCTAACTCTATTTCCTCTGCAGAAAAAAGTTCGAGTCTTAAAAGCATGTTCCAAAGACCCTTCTTCCATATTGTTGGTATTCTTGAAAGCATGTTCCAAAGACGCTTCTTCCATATTGTTGGTATTGATACTATCTCTGAATTTAGACAGCGGCTGCCTGAGGTTTGCGAGCTTACCCAACCAAAGGAGGACTTGAATCGGTCTTCTCTCCACTTTGTGAAGAGGCTTAAACCTCGGGCTCTGAAACCATGCCGAACTCAGAGGTAGAGAAGAAAACGAAAAAGAAAACTCACAGGCTGGAAAAAATGTGGTGTTTGTTACCCTTCTCACCAATCATGTGCATTATATAGATTACAAAGAAATTCAAAATACAAACATATGTCAACCGATCTCTCACTAACAGATGAAAACAATAACTCAACAGAAACACTAAGTGGAGTCTAACTGAACTAACTGGATGCCCATATAGATATTAAATCTAACATGCTGGTGAGTAGACTTCTCCATAAGTTTAATCAACTTAGCTCCAATTGGAAACAAGACAGACAATCAATTGCAATTGTTAAATCATCTTTCTTATTTTGGTGATGGCTATGTAATTTAGGTCGCACAGAGGTGAAGGTGTATTATTAAATTGTGGAGCATGAAAGTACTTGAGAAATCGTAGACCTTGGAGAATGGAGGTATATTCATGTTCACAGCCTGGAGGTGAAGACATTGCTTGGATAACCCCACTGCCTCGAAATCACTGAGAGAATTGTTGTTTGTTGCTTGAAATCCATTCAGACATTTGAGCTGAGAAAAACATTGACTCTGCCATCAAAGTTGAGAAAACCGTGGAGCCTATTGTGATATTTAGAGTCTTAGAGAGGCCCCGAGATTTTAGACATCATCTGCTATCAGCAGTGAATGGATAGAGGTTTTTTAAAATAAAAGAAATAAAAAATATACACATCAAGCTCAAATTTGGGAGAAAATGTCAAAGTGAAGTGCACTATTCGTTCCACGCTCCCATACATGATTCGCTCAGGTCACGGGTTGAAAGAATTCTTGTTGTGAGTGAATTTCCACGCTCCCAAACACACTTCCTTCGGGTCATGGGTGATATCTATGTCAATGTTATTATCAAACACAAATTTGGGAGAAACTGTCAAAGTGAAGTGCAATATTCGTTCCACGCTCCCATATGCACTTCCTTCAGGCCGTTGTGAGTGAATGTCAAAGTATTGGCTACTACTATTCAATGTTTGTGAGTCAATTAGTTTAATACTTGGAAACATTGTTGTTATGGTTGTTGGTGGGAATGTCACGAGTGATGTGCGTATGCGTACATGGGTAGAAATAAATTATACATTGTTTGACCTTTCCAGAGTAGCACTAGACCCAATCATAATATTTGCGAAGGGATTAGAAAATTATATATTAATATTCAAACAGTTAATAAGTTGGTACGCTTCAAAGCAGTAGAAAGCGCAAATTTGACAACCCACAAACTCGATCAATTGGAATTAATTTAACATTCGCAATCTTCCTCAAGTTCAAAGTTCAAACATTGAAATAAATTGATGAAAGAACACGAGAGGCTGACTAAATACTGAATTTAAGGAATCGGTCAAGTCTAACGAAACTTGGGAAGAAAGTTTCCAAGCTTTTGAGCTGTTTGATTTCTCGTTGGTCTGGTCAGCGATTCAACCTCCTCGTGCCCTTGCCATTGTGTATATAAATACATTTCCCATTGCATTATATCTGCCTCCTAATTTCATTCAACTGATAACGTTGAGGATTACCTTCAGTAACAGCCAGATTTAAGGGAATTACTTTTGCTTGTTTCTTGTATCTCTGGTGCGATTTGGAGATTTCTTGTTCTGTTTTAAATAATAGATCAATAGAATAGACTTTTCATTCCATTACATTTCATCGATTGATAGACGTGAGAGGAACTTGCGGTAAAATTATCAATACTTCAAGTATTATTATGAAAGACAGACAATGAATAATGGAAGCTTGTTTATGTTTTTTTGCTGCAATAGAATAGACTTTTCATCGATTGATAGACGTGAGAGGAACTTGCGGTAAAATTATCAATACTTCAAGTATTGTTATGAAAGACAGACAATGAATACGGGAAGCTTGTTTATGTTTTTTTTCTGCATTTCAGTAGCAGCAGTAATAGTATATTTCCATGAATTTTATCAATAAAATTGTTGAGCGGAGTAACTTCATACATCTGACTTAACCATGACCTTAAAAATATATTATTATTATTATTATTATTATTATTATTATTATTATTAAAAAAAGATACATTTTAGGTAGAAAAAGTCCTGAAAAAAGAAATATTGTAATGTTCCAAACAGAGTCCCCCTCCACCCCTTAGATCTGAGAGGGATAAATTCCCCCCTTCACCCCCTCTTCTAAGGCCATGATGTTCCAAGCCTTGGTCTCTTTGCTCAACAATCAACAACTGAAGCATGTGTTGCCTAGATTTATGAAGAAAGCAGTTTCTATCCTAGCGTTTAAACTTTTAACTTCTATCTTCGGCCCCTTGTCTCAAAGCTTTCGTTCTTGCTGATAAAGGTCTCCTTGATCAGTTTACGGGATATTGGCCATCTTCCAGAGCAATGTATTTATGGATTTTTAAAAAAGGGAGTAATTATCTAAAGGTAATCTCTCTTATTATTTGTAGTGGATATTATGACTTTTTATTAAAAAAAAGAAAAAACAAGAAGATAGAGATCTTATCTTTTGGAATGGCCCTATTTTATTGTACCTTTACCTAGGTCTAATAAGAATCCATATGTACTTGTGGATGCCTAAAATTGACCCTACAGTGGATGTGCCTTTTGCGATTCTAGGTCCGATTGCCTCATCTCCCTTTGCATTTCTAAAGTGATGATTATTTGGGGGGCATACTAAATGCCATGATTGATATATCTTAGCCCAAGTCAAGACTTCCTGAGATTATTACTCTTTGACCGGACAAGTGGATGCATTTGCAAAAATTGAATTAAGATTAGTTTCCATTTAAATGTAATTCAAGCATTTTGCTAAAGATTACAAACTCATAGCGCGTTCTCAGCTCCCTCAAGTCCTTATGAAAAAACATGAATAATGGAAATAGGTAAAAAAATATTTACTAGCAAGGAGATCATCGCATCATCTTCCGATAACCCTAAAGGATCAAACTCATCTAGAGTCACTTCCCTCCTCGTCAACCTAGCTTTTGTTAGCATCTGCTCCCCCTTCCCCCTCTATGAAGGGGATCGAGCTTTTTCTCACACATCAAAACTTTGTTCCCTCAATTTTTTCTGATACTAAAGTGAATAATCAAAGATCTCTAACGGTCGACCCAAATCTTAAAATAACCATTCACCTTTAGGAAGAAAAATATCTCGCCGTAGAGAAGCTCATAATGTAGTTGAGTGGGGTTGTTATTTGGAAAAACACTCAACAACATGAGGAAGATGATGAAGAGATTGAAAAATCCTAGGTGGAAAATGATTAAAGAAAAGAGAGACACAACAAAATCCAAGGAAAAAAATATAGGGTTTTCGGCATTTATTAAGAGCTTATTCAAAATTGAAGTCAAAATCATATTTATTAAAAGTCTTGGAAAGTAGGTTTCATCGGATCTCATGGATAGTAGTTCAAAACCTTCATCAATGAAATAATGAAAATTGTCTCCTGAAACAACAAGGGAATGGGAATCTAGTATAAAATAAAAACTTTGAAAGACTTGATATAATATAAAAAAACTTTGAAACAACAAGGGAATGGGAATCTAGTATAAAATAAAAACTTTGAAAGACTTGGTATAATGAAATAATGAAAATTGTCTCCTAAAACAACAAGGGAATGGGAATCTAGTATAAAATAAAAACTTTGAAAGACTTGATATAATTTGAAAGAAAACCATCTGGTATCCTCATCAAGGAGACCAAACTGAAGATACTAATGAAGATACTAATTTATTAGAAATAGGTAGTAAGCAATGGAAAGCAAGATAAGGGATAGTAGTCAATCCTATAGGGGATTCGATGGAATATGTTTCTTTTGGGACAAGACAAAATTTGGGGTAGTTCACTCTCAAGTTATCCAACATTGGATCTTGGTTAGCCTAGTCCATAGGGACTCTAGAATGTTTATGTTCAATGTAGAGAGGAGTAAGTTTTGGCAATCTTTATGTGATATGCATGATTCTAGCTATGTTAAAAATAGTATCATAACATGTGACTTTAGTATGATCCTTTCTAATGAGGAAAAAAGGGGAGGATGCATAGTTCATGATCAATTTAGAGAGAATGGAGGACATGATATTTGACTAGAACAATGGTGAATGTTATTTGAAGGAGAGGAAAGTATACACGGTTGAATAGAAGGGGGAGACTAAGACACATAGTTTCCAAGATGGAATTATTTCTTCTTCATTGTAATTTCTTGTTGGAAAATTTGTTAATGTCCTCTCATGTCATCTTATCCAGAATATATGATCATAGGCTTATTTAGTTTTTCAACTGATCCAAGACTTTGGCCCTATACCCTTCGATTTCAATCCTTTATGGTTGCCTGAATTAAGAGCAAGCTAGTCTAAGGCTCTCCTTATATTTATGAAGAAAAACCAAAGTGGTCAAGATTCAACTAAAAGTTTGGGAAAAATCATCCTATTAGCACAACCCATCACAGGAAAGATTGGATATCTAACGTCAATTGGGTAGTTTGCAATTAAAAATAGAATTAAAAGAGGTTACACAATGCATCAGGTAAATAGGAAAGAGGAGGAACATTGAAGACTAAAATAAAGAAGTTCATAGTTTAAAGAAGGGGACAAAGAAATAATCTTTTATTGAAATCGAGGCCATCAAGGAGGTGTCTCAACCGTTTCAAGGCTTTATACATAGAGAAAAAGAGGTTGATCCTAATTTTGTTGTTGCAATGCTTCAATGAATCTCAAGTCACTTAAAAAGACGATAATAAGGAGTTGGATCTAAGGAAATTAGATTGCACTCCTCTTTTTTCCTCCGTTGGCTATGTTTTCTTGTTTTTCTTTTATGAGTTTCCTTTGCCTTATTTTATCTTTTCTCTACTCTCAATTTTTTTGGGTTAAGGTTTATTTAATTTTTTATTATTTTATTTCTATCATTTGTTCGACTTTAAAGCTTAACCTTTTATTTATATTTATCTTTTTAAATGTATTTCTTTAAAACGTTTTCTTGTTTTTCCTTTGTGTTTGTTTTTATCTATTATTTATGATATAACTTTTATATTTCTTTATCTTCTTTTTATTTTTGGTACTCCTTTTCTTATGTATTTTTCTTAATAGATTCTTAATGTTAATATGTTTTTCTCATCATTTTTTTTTTTAATCTTGTATGTGGTTTATATTTTTTGTTTTTTTTTATGTCTTTTATTTTATTTATTTATTTTTTAATATAGTTGTCTTGTCTTGTTTCTCCTTTGCGTTTGTTTTTATCTATTATTTATTATATAACTTTTATATTTCCTTATCTTCTTTTTATTTTTGGTACTCCTTTTCTTGTGTATTTTTCTTAATAGATTCTTAATGTTAATATGTTTTTCTCATCATTTTTTTTTTAATCTTGTATATGGTTTATATTTTTTGTTTTTTTTAATGTCTTTTATTTTTTTTATTTTTTTTTTAATATAGTTGTCTTGTGGTTGTGGTTTATGTATTGACATTTTTTATTTGATCATTTTACTTTTTGGTTTGATGATGGATTTCATATTGCATCTATGAAGCATCAACAAAATATATCTGGATATGGTGAATGTGGAAGTTTATCCAAACAAAATAATACATAGTAGAAGCTTAAATCAACAAAACAAGAAATGGTTAATGAAATAAGGGGACTAGAGCCAGAAAAATCCTTATGGTTGAATGAGATTTCAATTCACTTATTTCAAGTTCGATGGAGTATTAGAAAGCATGTTTTTTGTTGTATGTTGAACTAGTCCATAAAGATGCCTAAGCTAGGAGGAAATTCCTCTTTTGTTGCCTTAACTCTCGATTCTTTTTCAATATTTCAACCCATTTCTCTATGTAGCATTTCTTACACGTCCTTGACACGCAATTGCATCTGGTGTTTAATTCTGACGAGGAGTTTTGACGATATGGACAAAATTGACTGTATTGTTGGAAATTACTAAGTAATTATCAAAATTTCGTTATTTTTTTTCTTGGTGCCCCGAAATTCGCTGGAATTCCATCTCCCCTTCGACAGTTTGCAATAAAAACGTCTACAAAACCACTTGCTCCGCGACCCTCTCAAATACGACAAGGATTATTAGAGAGACCTTAGGAGGAATATTCAAAGAGAAGAAATGTGTGGAATCTGTATTACACTTTCCCATTGTTGTAATAAAGACTTTAACTGTGATGTTTGTCATGTAAAGATCGTTCTAATATTATGAGGAATTAATGGAAGATTGGTACTATTTTGAATCATACTCGTCTTATATGTGATTCTTATTAAAACCTTATTTTTTTATTTGCAATATTTAAGAGTTATTTAATGCATATTTATTATAATGTAAAAATCTACCTACAAGAAATTATATTACAAGTTATATCGGTTTGATATTTCATTTTATATACCTACATGAAGTCTACCTATTGTTTGATATTTTAGTTTGTATACCTACAATAAAATATATTACAAGTTACAGGGTTGTAGAAATTTTTTACATATGTCTATACTTTTGTTTTTCAATTTTGAAAATTAAAACCCCTTGTTGTGCAAAAATACCAAAATTTGTCTTATAGGATAAAGGGGGGGAATTTTGCGTTGGTGTAAATTTTGTCTTGGTGCAAAATGCATGCCAGGCTACACTAAAACCCACACCCATGTCTCAAAACTCATTCAATTTGAGTGGTTCAATCTGTAAATCATTGTTAAGTCATTTTACATAATATTATATACTTAGTTTTGCATTTCATTCATAAAAGACTCTGTTTTGCAAAAATAAGCAAGAGATGCCTAGTAAAACCTTAGAAATGCATAACTTATTTGTAAAAAGTAAGACATGGTTTTATCATACCTTAGAATTGAGTTTTGCAAGTTGGTGGGGGCGTGGTTTATCATATTAGACCAATTCTTGTTGTTAATTTTGGAATTCCAAATTTAAAAGGGGCTATTGTGCAAAAGAGGCAAAGTTTTCCTTGTAATTTGTAAGGTCGAAACTATACCAAGTGACCAAATTAAAATGCATGCCCAAGCTTCATTGTAACTCCAAAAATTGTTTTGTAAGTTGTAAGATGGAGATAGATATATGGTAAATTTACTTATGTCATATAAACTAAAATTGAAAAACATGAGAGGTTTCTTTAATGCACCTAGATCTGGGATTTCATGTAAATTTGAAGGAAAAACCTCCTTAGAGTAAAATGCACGCCTTGGTATCCATTTCAACCCAAATTGAGTTATTCAACTTGTATAAGGTGTAAATATTTTTGATTTTACACCTGTCTATAGCCTTAGATTTTCAGTTTTAGACAAAAATTACATGATGTGGATAAAGGCTAAAAATTGCCTTGTAAAACTAAAGGGCCAAATTGTTCAAGTTAGATATATGAAACTGCATGCCAAAAGTTGGATAAGCCTCCATAATTTAATATTTAATTTGTCATTGACTATTACAATATTTTTAACATGTTTGTATAATTAGGAGTTCTTTTACACTCCAAAAACAATGATTTCTATCAACAAAGATTCATGACGCTTTGATGAATGAGATTATGGTGGGTTATGTGAGAAATCAAGGTCAATGACTTCTAATCAACCAATGATATGTATAAAATGACACAAAATTAACAACGCATAATTAACTCATATAAGAAAATACTTTAAAGATAATAAATAATAGAAAATATAGAGTTTGTTCACCTCCAAATTGATTGATTAAAGTTGGTCGAGTGTGTAATTTATATTTTTACATTTGCATATATCTCTGTTTGTGCATTTAGAAAAATAAAACCTTTTTTTGTGCACAAAGAACAATTTTTTTTTTATAGAATGAAGCGGTCAATATTACAGGAAATATTACAAGTTACATGGTTATAGAAAAGTTTTACATTTGGATATACCTTTGTTTGTGCAATTGGAAACTTAAAATCCTTTGCTGTAAAAAAATACCAAAAATTGTCTTGTAGAACAAAGCGGGAAATTTTTCTGTTGGTTTAAATTTTTCCTTGGTGCAAAAGGCTTGCCATGCTAAACTAAAACACACACATAGCTTTGAAAACTCATTCAATTTGAGTGGTTCAAATTATAAATGATTTGTTAAGTCATTTTACATAAACCTATATACTTAGTTTTACATTTGCAGTCATAAAAGAATTTGTTACATGCAAAAATAAGCAAGAGATGCCTAGTAAAACCCTAGAAATGCACAACCTGTTTGTAAAAAGTAAGCTAGAGTTTTATTATCCATAGTCTAAACGTTCTACGAAATGAATGTTCTCCGACTATTTTTTCCGGGGATATTTGCCCGAAATTCAGTAGGGAATTGTTAGATCTGCATATTTGAGGGATTATTTTTGTATAATCCGAGTGCCCAACAGGTTTTTCAGCATGATGAATCCATTTTTTCATTCAGAAATGGATTCTAAATAACAAAAAATAGTAATTTCATGAAGATTTATGTTGTTGGATTCTGGTGAAAAAAACCATTTTGTAGAACAACTAGACAACACCATTTTATTATACCTTATATTTAAGTTGTGAAAGTTTATGGGGGTGTGGTTTATCATATTAGACATGTTCATGTTGTTAACTTTGCAATTGCAAGTTGAAAAAGGGTTGTGCAAAATAGACAATTTTTTCCTTGTAATTTGGAAGGTTGCAACCGCACTAAGTGACCAAATTAAAATGCATGCCCAAGCTTCCTTCTAGATCCAAAAATTGTTTTATAAGTTTTAATATGGAGTTAGATATATGTTAAATTTATCTATGTCATCTAAAGTGAAATTCAATAACACGAGAGGTTGCTTTCATGCACTTAGATTTGGAATTTCATGTAAAATTGAAGTCAAAACCACGGGTAAAATGCACGCCCTAATGATAATTTTGACCCAAATTGAGTTTTTTCAACTTTCAGAATGTGTAATTTGTGATTTTACACATTTCTATAGCCTTATATTGACATTTTCAGAAAAAAAAAAAATACCCACATGATGATGGGTTATGAGAGAAATCAAGGTCAATGAATTCTAATCAACCAATGATACATATAAAATGACACAAAACTTAACAACACATAATCAACCCATATAAGAAAATACTTTAAAAAGAATAAATAATAGAAATATAGAGTTTGTTCACCTCCAAATTGATTGATTCAAGTTGGTCGAGAGTGTAATTTATCTTTTTACATCTACATATACCTTTGTTTGTACATTTAGAGAAATAAAACATTTTTGTGCAAAAATACCAAAAACTATCTTATAGAATGAATGGGTCAACATTACAAGAAATATTACAAGTTACATGGTTGTAGAAAAGTTGTACATATGTCTATACCTTTGTTTGTGCAATTGGAAACTTAATACCCTTTTGTGCAAAACACCAAAAAGTTTCTTGTAGGACAAAGAGGGAAATTCTTTTTGAATTGACCTTCTTAAAATGTGTGCCAACTTAAGGAAAATGCATTCCCAATGGATAATTTTGTATGATGAGAAGATATATATATATATATTCCTTAATATGAGATATGCATTCCTTGAGAATAAAAATCATGCTAAAAAATGGAAATTATATGTTTTTTTGCATGAAAATAAAGCATGTTGTAAAATTCATACCCTAGAGTGAAAAATGTAAGTCTTATGTTAGCATTTGCATGATAACTTTCTAAAATCATAACATTAGGGAAAGTTCATATCTTTAGATGAATTATGTACGTAATACACCTTGTCCTATATGAAATTTCATGAAAATAGGGCATTGAGAAAAATGCACTCTCTGTTAGGAAAAAATGTAGGTTGTATATATGTTGTTTTGTTCCCATAATTGGGTGAAGTGTGAAATATACATTTTGGTTTAGAGTTACATGCATGAACTATATGTATTTTTACATACACAACTTCGAAACAATTTATAGTGATAGTTGATAGATTAATGATTCCACAAGTGAAATATTATGATTGTGGATTGTTGTTGTATATGAACATACCCAGTAAGGTATTTATGCAAGAATGCTTGCATATTAGAGTTTAATATTATGTATATAAATATGCAATATATATATATATATATATATATATATATATATATATATATATATATATATATATTGCATGTTCTACGTGCTAGTTATATATATTTTATCATATATTGGATTATGAATGGTCATGACATGAAAATTACCATTGTGGATGAAATTGGGAAAATGTTACATTTGTAGTGTGTGTATATATTATAATTTGCATGCACAATTATTGTTTTACAAGACATATTCATACTTGATTCATATAGGTTTCATATTCATAGCAAAAAAAATAAATCTATGCAATTACCTTTGTTATATCAACATGTCAAGTACATGAAACTAATTATGTTTTACTCAAACATCTTGAAAACAAGATGAGAATGGTGGTGTATATGCATATAACTAAAGCTCAAGTAAATTTTAAAGTATTATAGGCTTTGATATGTAACTATATACACTCATACATGTTTATAACCACAAACCAATATATATTTCAACGCTTTACCATATTTCAATTTCAAGCAACAATGAGATATTTTATTAGTTGGGATGCATTTTAAAAATGTGGTTTTCTTTTCAATAATAAAAATATGATTTTTTCACAGGAAAAAATATTAATTAACAATCTAATATGTCCATTAAGACCAAATAAAATGAGAACTATCAATGGACTAGAATTATTTTTCTATCAATTAAAAAAGTACATTAACATAAAATAAAATGAACACTATAAATGGCCTTGAATTCATTAACTGCATAAAATAAAATACATTGTCAATAAACTGCCACAATAATGATATATATCCTAACATTCTCCCTTAAGAAAAAGTTGGGATATGATTGGAGGTTTTACAAAGGTGACACAATAGGATAAGGAAAGAGGCATTAGAGCCTACGCCCCCCCTAACGGAAACTTCATGAACTCCTAACATAAATCAAAGCTTGGAAAATTTGTCTTCTGTAAGAGACTTTGTGAAAATATTTTCAACTTTATCTTTTGTAGGGAAAAGCAACACTTCAATAACTCGATTATGAATGAGATTTATGATGAAGTGTATGTGTATCTCTATGTGTTTGTTGTGATGATGTTGAATTGGACCTTTGATGAGCTTGATGGCACTCTAATTATTGCACTAGAGGGTTGTCGGATGATGCTAATAGGATCCAAACTTTGAAAGGATATATTGAATCCACACGACTTCTTGAATTGAATTAACCATTGCTCGGTAATCCACTAGTTCTGTTGAAGAAGAATAAATACCCTGTTGTTTCTTACAATCCCAAATGACAGGTCCAAATCCAAGGCTAAAAACATAAATTGTAGTAGAATTTCAATCATCATGGTCATCGACCCAATTTGAATCTATGAAACCAACCAACAAAGGAGCCCCCCTTGAACTATAATGTATCCCTAACTAAATTGTGCCCTGGACATACTGAAGTATCATTTTTCTTTCTTTCCATTGGATTTCATGCGGCCTTTTCATATGCTAGGAAAAATACCAATACAAACAAAAATATTAGGATGGGTATGAGTCAAATATAAGAGGCTATGAACTAACTGATAGTACAAAGTGGTATCAACTTTGAGAGTAGTAGAGGTGGTAGTAATTTTGACTCCAAACTGGAAGGGAGAGGGGAATGGTTTATAATCTTCCATGTGAAAGTGATGAAGAAGGTCACAATCATATTTAGACTAGGAAATGGAAATACCTTACTTAGTTTGAAAAACTTGGAGGACAAGAAAACAATGAAAATAACCTAAGTTCATCTTTTGAAATTTCTTTTTAAGGATGGATTTCACATGGGTTAAAATTTTAGGGTCACTACAAGTGAGGATAAGGTCATCAACATAAAGAAAAATTATTATTATATTGCTTCCTACTTTCTTGGTATAGACATTAGGGTGAGAATGACATCTAGAAAAGTCAATGTCAAGAAGAAATTTGTCCATTTTGGCATACCAAGCTCAAGGATCTTACTTAAGACCGTAAAGAGATTTGATAAGGTGTCAAATAAGGCTCAAGTCAATCTAGACATAGATAGGAGGTTGTTCCATGTAGATTTCCTCTTGCAAGTCCCCATGAAATAAGGTGGGTTTAACATCCATCTTATGGACCTCCCATGTATGTGAGGAAACAAGGGATAGAAAGAGGTGGATGCAATTCATTTTTTCTATTGGGGAAAATGTTTCATTGTAGTCAATGCCTTCAACTTGAGAGAATCCTTTGGTAACTAATTAGGCCTTGTTTCTTTCAACACTTCCATTTGATGCATACTTAGTTCTATACACCCATTTACATCTGACAGGTTTTCTTCCTTTCTAAAGACGTACAAGATCCCAAGTATAGTTCACCATTAAGAAACAATACTCTTCACTCATTGGTGAGTTCCAATTTGGATGGACAAAAGATTCTGCAAATGTGTCGGGGTCATTCATCTCTGTAGCTTGAGCCAAAAGGGAATATGCTTGTTGGAATTGTCAACATGTTTGACACTAATCTAAAGGATCATTGGAAAGATATCAAACTAATTCTTGTGTTTAATAGACCCATATGAGAAGTGATGATACTAGTGTTGGCTAATGTTCAACATATTTACTCATCTGTAGGAAAGTGAATAGGCATAGGTGAAATTTTATCCTCGTTGTCATCATCTAAAGAAGAAACCAGAATATAAACAACATATGGCATAAACATCGAAGATGGCTCACAGGACGAAGATGACACACATTCCAAATGAGGCTCAGAGGCCAAGAGATTTTCATGAAATTTAAAATCTCTTCTAATAATAATTTCATTGGAATGCAATTGAAAAACTCACTAGACTTTGACATATTTAAAATATACAACAAAAATACACTTCTCACTTTTAGGCTATAATGCCTTCCTTTTCTCATCTACAATGTGACCTCATGCTATACTACCAAATGCACAAAAGTGGATTACATCTGGATTAAGTTTAGTCCGTGATTCTTCCGATGTTACAATTTTTAAAGTCTTTATGGAAGTGTGATTTACTATGCAATTTTCACACTTGATGGATTTAGCCCAATAATGATGACTTAATCGTTTAGATTGTATCATGCAATTAGCCTTTTCCTTTAATGTGTGATTCTTTCTCTTAGAAACACGAAATTGTTGTGGTGTATATGGAACATTATGCTAGAATTGAATGCCATGTGTAGTGTAGTAACTTGTAATTTTTTTGTTTTACATATTCTCCTCCATTATCTATTCTTAACCTTTGAAGTTGATATCTATATTGTTTTTCTACAAGGACCTTGTAGGCCAAAAACATGTCAAAAACTTGACTCTCAGGTTTTAAGAAGTAAACCCAAGTGCATATGGAGAAGTTATCAATGAAATTTAAGAATTAATTGCACCCAGATAAAGAAGGAGAATAAAGTGGACCATACAAATCACTATGAACAAGATGCAAAGGGGCCAATGTATTCCAAGAGGAACATTTTTCCAAAATGTTCCAATAATGTTTTCTGAGAACGTAATTGGCGCAAACACCATGTCTGTAAGAAAAAAGAGGAAGACCAATAATTTTATATTGATGACATAGTTGCTAGAATGAGAGATAGTTTAAATGACCAAACTGTTGATGCCAAAGTTTGCTCAAGTCATCACTATGAACAATAAAAATGGATGGGAAGGATGATGATCCAAAGTTGTCAAATTAGTACAACCTAATATATTATCAACAATTGTAGTTGCTAGGACATGCTTAGGACATTTTAAATCCTTAATTACAACTTAGTGAGGTGAAAACTCTATTGTTTTACCTTCACCTGAATGAGTGATATGATACATTGATAGAAGTTTGTAAGAAATAATTGGAACACATTGTATATCATTTAAATAACCATTATCTACCTGAATTGTTCCAAACCCTACAACACTAAGAGATCTATCATCACTAACAAATATTTGTTTGATATTACATTCACTAAGAGAAGAAAAAATGGATTTATCCTTAACCATATGATAAGATGCTTCAGATTCAATAAACCACTCTTGAGAAGAAGAAGTAGATGGTGCATTGAAGGAGAAACTAGAAGCAAAAATTGCATGTACATGAGAAGAAGAGTTAGAAGAAGAAGAATAAATATTGATGTTATGTTTCTTCGTTGTTTCTTATAAGTCTTCCATATTTTAAAAACAATTAGACTCTAGATGACCATCTTCTCTACAAAAGTTGCAATGCTTATTAGTATTCTTACTTTTATATTTTGATCCTTTGTCACCATTAGGAGTAGAAGTTGGTTAAGAGGGTTTAGTATTTTTCCAATTGTTGCAAGGATGTTACTTCTTGGGATGCTCATATTTATCTTTTTGCTACACCACTAAATCTTTGTTAGATGTGCATGTAGTGTTGATCACCCCAAGTTGTAAAACCTCATCTTTCTCTCTAATCAGAGAATCAAAAAAATATCAAGAGTGGGAGTGTTAGCTCTAGAAGTCACCCTTAGAGTGCAACTGAGGTGAGCCTAGAAACATTTGAACATGGATGTGTAAATTTGTTTATGTGCAGGTGGATTAACCAAAATAATTACAAATCTGAACTTGCTGTTAAAGTTGGAATGTTGTTTGATCAAATGATAATTGTTTTGCCACATGTCCATTTTAAAACTAAAGTGTTGCCTTGAAATATTGATTTGAACAACTCGTGATCTATTTCTTCCTCCTTGCTAACTGAATTCGATGCCTAAATAATGAAACTGATTTTGACTACCGACTCGAGAACAAGCTCAATATCCAATATATTTTGCCTCCAAATCTCGAGGTATACTTTTGAATATGGAATAAATCCCTCAAAGTGTGGGATTGGATTTAATCAAATGATGTTTCTCTACCTGGAAAAGCTGGATAATTATTTTTCTTGGATTCTTGTAATTGTCAGGTATCCTTGTCCATTGTAACCCCTGAACCCAGAGCGAGTAAATCAAGCGAAATTTCCCATCTTTTACTTCTTTGATCCCAACTATACTATCTCGGATGATCTCTCCATCAATATTTACACATGGCACTACAACAAAACAGGAAAAATCAACGAAGCCTTCAAAACCATACATTCCAAAATGTGGTTTCAAATCTTATTTCCAAACCTCTGAGATTTCACTTTCTCATTTATAGTTGTTGCGTTAGCAATAATCTTTTCATTGAAACCTATTTTCTTGTCAAATGATGTCACCTTAGCAGAGGCGTTTTCTGTCAAGCCATGCTTCTCATCAAATGTCTTGACTTTGTTCATGCCAGAATAAAACCATTTGCGAGCATGCCAGTCACAACATCCTGAATCTTGGTAATAAATAGCAGTACCGCCTCTTTTCACAGTAGTACTTTCCTCAGGCAAATACTGTGCAGCATGACTTCCTGGCGTTTCAACACGTGGCAATTAATTTTAAACCGGAAATATATTGACAGACTGATCTACAATTGTTGCTCCCGAAAGGAGCAAAGCCGTGTTCAGTGCCTGAGGATCTTTAAAGGTAACGAAGGCCACTTGAGCATGCTCTGTATTGCTCGACAAATCAATGTGTTCGATTTCTCCTGAGAAAGAGAAGAAGTATTGAATATCGCGTTTGCTTGCCTTGAGAGAAACATTTGAGACATTTGCTGTATTCGTCGCCATTTGCAGAGCTGGAGGCGTCTTTCCTTTCCAAACAAAACAAAGAATTCCAGAAAAATGGAGGTTGAATAGTTGTTATGCTCTACTCTTCCGGTTCTGGTCTATAATTTACCAATTTTCACCAATCGTGACGCTCGCATGCCCAGCTCGGGAAATTAGCAAAGTACTTTACATTTTTGGCCGTGACTATTCCATAATGGTTTAACAATACCATTCTCTGAATGCGATTTCCAATGAAAAATTGGCACGTCACTTTTTGTACAAAACCGCCTTTCTCTCCATCGCACTGTCCACCATAAATAATCCTTCGAGCATGTGTGAGCGCGATATAGAATATGAACCATTGATCTAGGAGTGAAATGCAACATAAGATCCTGACCATAGAAGTGGGGACGCAATAGAAAGTTGTCCTCTTCCTCACTGCCTATCAAGCTCACAGATGAAAGGGTGCTTGCCTTGCTTTTTATCATACATCAAATATAATGCTAAGCAGGCTAGCTCTGAAATCTTGTTTGTAGTAAGTAGCTCTGCGATAGTCTCGTTTCCCGGCACTCTTTCCAGTGTGACAACGAGCGAGTTTGGAACAGAAAATGCAACGTCCCCTGGATGAACATCTTCACTGGCGGCGGCGTAACAAATGGATTTGTGCTTTCCATCTAGTGATGGCCTTTCCTTCAGCATAACCCTACACATTTCCACTAAGTTTCCCGGACACTGTACCAGAAAAACAATTTTTGTACAAAGATCTGCCATCGATTGCATGTGCGTCTAATATGCTACCTCATGGAAATTCATGGTGACTGTCTTACCCGTGTGTTGTATGGTGTTGCGTTCTAGATCAACAACTAGGAGCTTGGTCTTCGATCTATTTCCTTTTGGTAAAATTTCACCAAAAATAAACAATAATATAACTGTGTCATATAAGAACCCAAGAGCACAAATCTGGCCATAAAAGCCAAAATTGGCTTAAATAAAAACAATCATATTTTTTTTGGTAAAATTTCACCAAAAATAAACAATAATATAACTCTGTCATATAAGAACCCAAGAGCACAAATCTGGCCATAAAAGCCAAAATTGAAACAATAATATAACTCTGTCATATAAGAACCCAAGAACACAAATCTGGCCATAAAAGCCAAAATTGGTTTAGATAAAAACAATCATTTTATTTGCAGGTCAATAAGACAAAGATCATAGGGTTTACGGAAAAAGCGATCAATTAAAGTTTGTCAAGGCTTATGGAGGATTGGAAGGTTATAACAATTGGAAAAAGACCAAAGGAATTTGGCAAATCTAGCATAAGTTCAATGAAGATGTTAAAAATTTTACCAATACATTTTAAGTACTAACAGGGAGCTTGGTAAGCACTCCTTACAACTTCTTTGGAGGCATAAAAGGTAGATACAAAGATACAATATGCACTACCAAGCTTAAAAATAATAACATATATGCATTGATCATCATTTAGATATATTTTATAGTCTTTATCTAAACGTCTAATTGTTTTGAACTTAGATAAATAATCTTCATTGCAAGGAAAATCATAGGGACTTAATTTCATTAATTGATTTTCAAAGTGGTGGGATCGAATCACATGTTTAGAAAACATATCTTAGAGATTATCCCAAGCTTCATCTAGGTCATCAATTCATTAAAGGTGAAATCGTAAATCATGAGAGATGATCATTCTAATTAATCCACTTGCTTGATCTTTTTTTTTTTTTGCCAGTATCTGTGTTTCCTTTGGGACTAACCTGTGGTCTAAGAAATTGCAACCTAGGGCATCTAATCCATCAAAATGACTCGGGGATCATACTCAATGTGGGATACACCAACCCTTAACATGGTTGGATTTTTTTGGCTGTCTCCGCCTAACTATCACGATTTTCAAACCTTGGCCTCCTTACAAAACGAATCCCTCAAAATCCAATCATGCTAGTGATATTTGAAAATCCACGTACTTTATCATTATTTTGATCCCATTTGGATTTATTTTCAACATTAGTGGGCTTTGGTTTATTCCCAAGGTGATCCGGTACACTCCTTTATTTCCTAGTACATCCTCTATATGGGATTTCCATGAGAAGTAGTTGGTACTGGTAAAAAAAAATTATTTGGAGAGGCCATATTAAAATATCCAGATAATATGGATTCAAAATTTGAAATTGAATGTTTGGATGGAAATCTCTTGAAAAAATAGGTTGTTTAAAAAAAGCGACACTGAAAACAAACTTCGAATATGAATGTTATGCCATTTTACAAAAAGATATAAAGATATAAATGGTAACAAAAGTCCCACATGGTAGGTATATTGGCCCATGTGATGATGGATGCACAATGAGGTGGCCCAAAAACAATGAAAGAGGAGGGGTTTCTTGTTTTTGTTGCCTCCACAACCCTTGTTTTCACCTACAAAAAACTTCAACATGTCTGGATACAAAGACAAGAAAAATTTCAAAAAAAAAAAATTTGAATTTCAACAATAATGGGGTTTGATCTTGGTTAGCTTCCCTCCAAAATGCAATTTTTCTCTCCTAGGTGATTTGTTGATCTTGCATAAAGAACAGAGAAAAGGGCATACAGATAAAATAAAACAATTTTCGCTATGTTTATAATTTGTTGAGATTGCATAGAACCCACAACAAATAAACACAGACCAGAAAGAACAACAACATGGAAATAAAAAATAGAAAACCAAAATTTTAACTCTGTAATTTTTTTTTAAAGAAAATAGTGTATTCAAACTTTATACCTCCGGATATTACTAGAAAATGGTCGTATCTTGGGCAAATGAAAAAACTTTCAGAGTTAAATGAAAAGTGTTTCTAGTTGAAAGAAGCGCTCCAAACATAATGGAACAATCGTCTCAACCCAAAAATACATAGAAGTAGTAGAACCCGAAAATGTGGCAACATGGCTTTAAGATCTCTTTCAACAATGAGAGGGGACCTTCAAATGGGATATGATACCATTCTCAACAAAATAGGGTATTCCCACATAGAAAAAACAGCTTTGGTAGCCACTCACACAACCAGATCAACGATTAATACAATGATGCTTTTACAAGGTTAAAATTGTCAAAGAGGGAAACAATCCACAACCCCAACCAACATGGCCACTTGGGGCAATATATTAATGCAAAAGAAAATTGTTTTGTAAGAGATTTTCTCACAATCGATCATCAACAAATGACACTCCATGCTCTTTAAATAGAGATCATGGACCAATTAGGTGTTAATACATGGATCAATATATATATATTAAGATGTAGGAGAATATGAGTTGTTGGATCACTCCATATCTATAAGATATCGTGATAGTTAGATTACATAACTGCAAATGCATACTAATGCATGCTAAATAAACACACTAAGAAACACACATATACCTAAATACAAATTAGACCAAGATGATCTTAACTAACTCCTAAGTGTCTAAATATCTTAACAGTAGATTCTTTAGGAGGTCTCATGAATAAGAATGAATGTAGTATCTATGACCGTAATGTTTCATTCACATTCTTGATCAACATAGCTCACATCTTGAAAAAAAATAGTCTCCCCTCATTAAAAATCTTTCAAATGATTAAGAGTTTTTATTTTCCTAATCCACTCCACAACATTGGACTAGACCCTGTTCTTGTAAAAAATAAAGAGAAAACATGACTTAATGGGGTCTAGAGAAGCTCAATTTTTGGCTTGATGACCTTGATAAAATTCTTCCTCTAGTAATTGATCATATTCCTTTTCTTTGCATTTTTTCTCTCCATTCTTAGCTCTAGCCAAGATTATGTACAATATTAAAAAACATCTTATGGTTCTTATGGAAATGAGGTAAAGGTACAAAGAAGAAATACCATTAGAAAACTATTCATGCCCATTTTGATAGGGGAGGAATGACAATTCCATATCCCTCCATTATGAATCAAGATTTTGGGCCAAAATTATCCAGTGGATAATATATGGAAAGTTGGAACGATGGAAGAAGATATTATAGAAAAGTACCGGAGTCATAACTCATTGGGAATTTTGGAGATTATGCAAAGCCTAAGCATCCTTCCTTCAACCTTACCTATCATGGGTTGTTGTGAATGATAAATCTATTCAACTATTGGATGATAAAATTCTTGGGTGTCCTCCTCTCTCTCAATTTTAGGACCTTTATAAGATTATAATGTGGTTGTTTGCATAATGTATTTCCTCACTTCACAATCTCTCTTTATGGGAACATAACAAGGATAGGAAGTGGTTGGGTTGGCAAACTCTTCTACCCTTGGAGGAGTTAAGGGCACCCCTTATCCACCTTCTTCATAATGCTCCATGGTGCAAACCCATTGACATAATTACCAAGTATAGTAGGGGATGAATGGAGAACCTTATTCTATCAAACTTGGTATGAAACTTCCCTAGCCTTTCATTTCTCGCTCCAAAGTCACTCTTTTGGAAGAGATTTAGGAAGGTGGTCTATCTCCCAAAATTATGGTTCTTTTTCTATTTCATGGTGTATTGTAGTAGTGAATGGATAGAGTTTTTTCAAATTAGAAAGAATATACACACCTTTGAGTAGATTCATTTAACTTAGGATTTTTTAAACTTTGGAGTTAAAATAGATTTATGGTAATGACACTTTCATTTCCACCATAGTCAAATATAAAATAACATTGTGAAAAAATATTTACTCTTATTGTCTTTATTGGTCCAATAATTTTATTGGTTTTGGAAAAAATGAACAACATTATAATAATAATAATAATCTATTTTTAAGTTCACGACTAAAGTCTCTAGATTTGAACTTGTGATTTCTTAAGAGGAAGCAAACGTTCTTAACCATTAGGAAGCCCACCCAGACTCTATAATAATAAAAAAATCTTATTTTTAAGATCAACACCAAAGACACAATTGGTATAACACAAATTCATATTCATTTTAAATCTTTCATACACCAAACCATTAATATCTTTATCTTTCTTTTAGTTAATTAATGATTAATAAAAGTAGAGATTTTCTATGGTTTTTTTCAAGGTGTGTGACCATGTGGGAGGCCTATGTTAATGTTCCTACGACATAAAAACTCAAACTCTATCATGTTAATATGAAACTCAAATTTGGGAGAAAATGTCAAAGTCAAGTGCAATATTCGTTCAACGGGCACGTCAGGCGTCCTGCGGGTCACGGGTTGAAAGCATTGCTGTTGTGAGTGAAATTCAATGTTTTTGAGTCAATTATTTTAACGCCGTCTTTAGGTTAGAATTTAGATAACCAAAGTTAAGTTTGACGGCGTCAATTATTTTAACGCCGTCTGAGTCAATTCAAATAAAGATCAAGTTTGCTGTGAATGTCAAAGTTCGCGAGCATGAGGATTTTATTTTCAAATGTCGTTATTGATGTGCATACGGATAGAAATAGAATCAACAAATAAATTATACACTTCTACCTATTACAAACGGAAAGTTCTACTTATTACAAACGCTGGTGTTGGCTAAACGTTCTATTCTTTGAGTTTTTGAACGAATCCGACGATATAAATCTGGTGCACTTCAAAGCAGTCTATCGTCTTCGCACGCAAATTTGACAACCCACAAATTCGATTAGTTGTAATCAATGTCAACCTTCGATTAGTTGTAATCAATGTTCAAACGAAAAAAAAAATTGTTCAAACGAAAAAAAAAATTGATGAACGATAAGTTAGTAAGTCATGAATTAGACTCAGTATTAAAATAGGTGGTAAGTTGGTGCGGTTCAAAGAAGTGTACAGTCTTCGCACGAGGGATCGAAAATTTGACAACCCACAAATCCGATTAGTTCTAATCAATGTCAACCTTCGCAGCGATAAAAAAAATTGATTAAAGAATACAAACTAAGTACCGGACTTCATGAATTTAAGGGATCGGTCAAGTCTAACGAAACTTGGGAGGAAAGTTTCCTTAGACTTGACCATGGTTTGCTTTTGCTTTCTCAGCAGCCGTTGCTTATGCTTATTCAACCTCCTCGTGCCCTTGCCATTGTGTATATAAATACATTGCCCCGCCCATTGCATTATATCTGCCTCCTAATTTTACTCAACTTCAACTGATTGCTTCTCATAAGTGACAGCTAGATTTAAGGTAATTACTTTTTTTCGTTTCTTGTATTCCTGGTGCGATTTGGAGCTTTATTGTTCCGTATTGAATAACAGATAAACCTATTAGACTCTTCATTACATTACATTTCATCGACCGATTGACGTGAGAGGCACCTACAACAAAATTATTAATACTTGAAGTATTATTATCGGGCCATGAAGACTGGAAGTTTGTTTCTGTTCTTCTTCTGCGTTTTAGTAGCGGCAATAGTATTGAAGGAAGGTGCAGTCGATGCAGGTAGAGTCCAGAAAAGGAGGAATATTGTAACATGCGAAGCTGACAAAAATCCGTGTGACCATCACAATTTTCTTAATGGTGATCATAAAGTGGAAGGCATATTGAAGAATAAACTTCCTTCCGGTCCAAGTCCAGGAGTAGGTCACAAATACATCGACTCCTTGAGCCCTGTGAACACCAAGACAAGTAATGCAGCCGATACATTGAAGATTAACAGACTTCCTTCTGGTCCAAGTGGAGGAGTAGGCCACAAATTCATCAATGCCGCTGGGTCCATGAAGCCATCAGTAATACCTGCACAAAGATTAATTACTACCTTCAACAAACTTCCATCAGGTCCGAGTGGAGGAGTAGGTCACAGCTATAACGATTGATGACCACGTTCAAAACAAATCCATCACCAGTAAAGTGAAATGTTGATCAATACAACGAATGAAATGAGGATAAAAAAGGTCCGACATGTGTTATCGTTGTTGATTATGGATCAAAGTCTGTATTGAACAGTAAATGTAAAGACTAGTCAGAACAGTGGAGTTAGATTTCAGGTAGAAAATAGAAGGTCGACATTTTTTTTCATTTTTCAACGCGTGATGGGAAAAAATTAATAACCAAGATATTCCGGTTATTAAAATTTAAGCATTGTGATCTACTCATATGATTCAAATCATAGCCATTATTATCAATAAGTAGCATGAGCTGCAGATTTATTAATGTTCTTAAAGGGAAAGAAAATCCAGTTGCTTAAAAGGTTGGAAGTTGGATTTCTCTTTAGAGATACTGTTTTACATTAAATTTATTTTAATGTTTATTTAGCTTAATACACTAAATAGAGTGAACATTGAGAACGCATGTAACGTATTATAATAAGGGATTTGTACTTCTGCAGTAGCAGCACTTCCGCTGCGATGACTACGATTACTCAGGTGCGAGGTCACCGAATTAATAAATCTAATTAGTTCAGGTGTGGGGCTTTCCTTTTATACGATTCAATGCCTTTTTCCTTCTCCAAACAAAGCGAAGACTGGTAGGTTAGTCTTTCTTGTATGCCAAGCTGACAAAAATCTGTGTGACCATCACAATTTTCTTAATGGTTATCATAAAGTGGAAGGCATATTGAAGAATAAACTTCCTTCTTGTCCAAGTCCAGTCCAAGTCCAGGAGTAGGTCACAAATACATCGACTCCTTGAACCCTGTGAACACCGAGAGAAGTAATGCAGCCGATACATTGAAGATTAACAGACTTCTTCCTTCTGGTCCAAGTGAAGCAAGCTTGAATCTGAAGTTCAGTAGAAGGAACTGTTGCAATTTGCAAATGCAGAAACACAAATATCATATAAGACAATCAATAAAAATGCAGACAAGAAACACAACAATTTACGTGGTTCACGCAAACGTTGGGCTACGTCCACCAAGCATAGGTATGGGTATCGTTGTCTTATTATTCAGATCAAGGAGATTACAACAGGCTCACACTCATCTCACACACCTCATGTCTACCTCTACGGGCTTACATAAATATATATACATTACACAGGAAAACTGATTATTAAATGTAATCTCATCCATATTCTAACTTGGTCATATTGGTTACAACCAACGCTCGATTATAGAATCTGAAATCCTAATCATGGCAATAATTAACCTGATACCTTGCTCTTTCTTTGTCCATCACCTGTTCTGCAAGCCAAGAGAAGCCAAGCACCATCGTAGCTTCTCTAACAATATTGGTTTTGTGAACATGTCTACGCAGTTCTCTTTTGTATGCACTTTCTCAAGAGAGACTCGACCTTCGTCAATAACATGTCTTACAAAATGGTACTTGATAGGTATATGTTTTGTTTTACTGTGGTAGGCTAGATTCTTAGCCAAGTGAATAGCACTCTGACTATCACAAAGTAACTTTACTTTGTCCTGCATCCTTCCAAACTCACGAAACAAACTTTTCAACCAAACTGCCTCTTCGCAAGCATGTAAAGCAACTACATATTTTGCTTCTGTCGTGGATAAAGCAACAATGTTCTGTAGCTTTGACATCCAACTAATAGCTCCACCTGCAAGAGTAAAGACATACCCTGAAGTCGACCTTCTCTTGTCCAAATCACCTGCAAAATCAGAATCAACATATCCACAGACGGATTCACAACCACTATTATAGGTGATACAGTAATCACTTGTGCCCCTTAGATACCGAAACACCCATTTCATTGTTGTCGAGTGCTCTTTACCTGGATTTGCCATATACCTATGGACAACCCCAACTGCATGTGAAATGTATGGCCTTGTACTAACCATCGCATACATTAGACTTCCTACTACATTAGCATATGGTATTCGAGACATAGATTCCTAATATTCTTTTGTACTAGGACATAAACTTGAAGAAAGATTAAAATTGAAAGCCAAAGGGATACGAAACCTCACAAGTATCTTCTCAACATAGTTTTGTTGTGACAACCAAAGCTTACCATTCCTCCTATCTCTGAATATCTCCATGCCCAAAATCTGCCTTGGTGCTCCTAGATCCTTCATATCGAACACCCTAGCCATCTGAGCCTTTAACATGTTGATCTCACTTACGATTTTTCTTGCTAAAAGCATATCATCAACATACAATACTAAGATAATGAATATGCCATTATTCAATTTCTTAAAGTAGACACAATGATCATAATCACTCCTTGTATAATTCTGGCTCACCATGAAAGAGTCAAATTTCTTGTACCATTGTCTGGGCAACTGCCTCAAACCATACAATGATTTCTTGAGCCTGCAAACAAATTTCTTGTCGCAATTCTGAACAAACCCTTCAGGTTGTTCCATGTAAATTTCCTTATCCAAATCTCCATGTAAGAAAACAGTCTTAACCTCTAGTTGCTCCAACTCCAAATCAAGCAATGCAACTAATGCTAACACAGTTCGAATTGAAAAAGTCTTTACAACTAGTAAAAAAATATCATGAAAGTCAATACCTTCTTTATGAGAATATCCTTTTGCAACCAGCCTTTCTTTGTACCTTTTCACCTTATCATCAACACTCTTCTTCAGCTTGTAGACCCACTTTCAACCTACAATTTTTTTGTCTTTTGGAAGTTCTACCAGGTCCCATGTGGCGTTCCTCTCTAATGTCTTCATTTCATTCTTCATTGTTTCTTTCCATTTATCACTGTTAGAACCCTTCACATCTTCCTGATAGCATGAAGGTTCATCATCATTAGTACTTAAATAAACTGATCAAACAAAATCATCATACCTTCTTAGAGGATTTCTGACCCGCGTAGATCTCCTTAGGGAAGTTTGTGGCTCATCCACAATCTGTTGACAGTCATCATCAACTATGTCTTCCTATGTTGCAGGAGACTCTTCATGAACATCTTATGAAACTTGTTCATGTTCACTTTCATTGGTTTCAAACTGAATTTGTTGATACTTTGGTGCTTCTTCTTGTTTCATTTGAACATCTACATTTGATTCGATGAGAGATGATTCAACAAATATTACATCTCTGTTAATGGTGATCTTGTGGGCAGTAGGATCCCACAACCTGTACACCTTAATATCATCACCATATCCAAAAAAGATAAGTCTTTTTAATTTTGGATCTAATTTAGAACGTTGATGTTTCAGAATTAGAGCATAGGCATCACAACCAAAAAATTTAATATTAGAATAATTACAAGGGTGACCTGTCCATACCTCTTTAGGAATTTTGCATTCTATTGTTGTTGATGGTGATCGATTCACTAGATAACAAGTTGTAGATACAACTCCTGCCCACAGTTCCTGCTGCAAGTTGGCGTTACTCAACATACTCTTTGGTCTCTCTAGAAGAGTCTTGTTCATGCATTCAACAACTATGTTTTGCTGAGGAGTATAGGCAGTGGTTTTATTCCTATTGATCACAAATTCCTTGCAATAATTCTCAAACTCCATTGACGCAAATTCACCACCTTTATTATTTTTTAAACATTTAATGGATTTACCAGTGCTCTTTTCCACTAAAGCTCTAAATTGCTTGAAAATTGTAAATACATTAGGTTTAATCTTCAACATATAGACCCAAACCTTCCTAGAAAAATCATCTATAAAAGATACAAAATATGATGATCCTCCATATGAAATAGTAGGGGATGGTCCCCAAACATGTGAATGGATATAGTCTAGGATTCCTTCACTGGTGTGTCTTCCAGTTTTAAATTTCTTCCTATTCTATTTTCCATAAACACAGTGCTTGCAGAAATCCAACTTTAAAGACTTTAGACTAGGAAGCAATTTGCGATCTGATAATACATTCAATCCTTGTTCGCTCATATGGCCCAATCGTTGATGCCACAGTCGAACAGAATCATTGTCATTCTTAGATACCGTTGTCGCATGATCTGACTTAGTTCCTCCTTCTAACATAAACATGTTACCAACATTCTTTTCCTTCATAACCATTAGGATTCCTTTGTAGACATTCATAACTCCACCTTGAACAATACTCTTGTAACCTATCGTGTCTAAGACTCCCAAAGAGATTATGTTCTTCCTAAGCTCAGGTACATGTCTTACATCAGTTAATATTTTAACAGTTCTGTCAAACATCTTAATGCAAATGCTACCAATTCCCACAACTTTACATGAGATATCATTTCCCATGTAAACTATTCTATCATCTATAGACTGATAAGTAATAAACCAATGTCTATGAAGACACATGTGGTTTGAAGTGTCATAATCTAATAACCATTGTTGATCATGACGTGAACCGATATTAATTGATAAAACTTTATCAGTCATACCTGAACCTGTTGCTAAACTTGTGTCGGTTGCATTTGCTTCCTTCGTTTCTTTTGGAAGGTCTTCTTTGGAGGCTTGTTGTTCCTTCCAACAGTCCTTCTTCAGGTGTCCATATTTCCCACAAAACCAACACTTAAGCTTGCTCTTTCTTCCCTTCGACTTTGACCTAGAGAAATCCCTCTGATCCTGTCCGCTTTCTTTAGGTCTGCCTCTGATCACCATTGCCTCAGATGTAGAGGTCTCTAGATTGGATTTCTTCCTTGTTTCCTCATACAGTAAAGCTCCAACAATGTCATCAAAATCAATGCTTTCTGTTGAACTTAAACTAATAGAGATAACAAAGTGATCCCATGGTGCGGGAAAAGAACACAATAATGTAATTGCCTTATCTTCAGATTCGAATTTCACTCCCATGCTAGTCAACTAGACTAAAAGAGTATTAAAAGTATTTAAATGATCAGTTATTTTCATACCTTCCTTCATGCGCAAACTGTACAATTGTATTTTCAGGAAGATCTTGTTCATCAAGGACTTCGTGATGTACAAGATTTCCATTTTTGACCACAAACCAACTGTTGTCTTCTCCGAGACAATGTTGAACAATACATCGTCAGCCAAACAAAGGCGTATGGAACTCAATGCTCTAGCATCCATCTCATCCCAGTCATCATCTGTTATGTTCGTGGGCTGCTTTTCTTTTCCCAAAAGTGTCTTTACCACCCCTTGTTGCACGAGAAGATCATCCATCTTAACCTTCCAGATCTCGAAATTTTGTTCTTTCCATTGAACTTCTCAATTTTAAACTTAACACTCTACTTATTTTCCATTAGAGGAAACATTACAGAAAAACACCAACTTATAATAACCAAGGCTCTTTGAAAAAATGATGTGAACTAATAATGGTTTAAACTTTACAAGGTTTAATAAAAAATCATTTTACTAACCTTCACCTTTTATTAAAAAAATTTAAAATTCACCTTTTAATAATAATAATAAAAAAATCTTTTAATAAAATATTCACCTTTACTTTAATTCCTCCACCCGTTTTAATTGATTATAAACTTTCACCTCACTTCAAAGTCCTTGAACCTTTTAAAAGTCAAGCTTTCATAAACTTTCATACTTTTACCGCAAAAACTAAAATTGATTTCTTTTACCATGCAAAGTTTTCCTTATCCATGGAGTTTTAGGAAGTCGTGTATCCCCCCACATCTCGATGTGAGTGGCCTGGATTCTTCAAAGGGTCAACGCACCTCCTGTGATGGCTGGCCTACGGAAATGTGGAAAAATAACCATGGAGTCGCCGCACCTCCTGTTATGGCGGTCCTGCGGAAATGTGGAAATTTACTCACGCCTGAAGTGTGCACTCGTGGCCGCTGTGAGCTTCGAGAGGAGAGACCTAATGAAATTTGGAGATTTGTGCGCCCTCTCAGCGCTTGTTCTATCACCACTGATTTCTTAACCATATTTCACCACCTCTTTAATGATAGACGTCTTCCTCTCTCTTAATTTGAAAAATTTAGCCTGTACCACGACTGATTTACTGTTCTCATAGATCTCCAACCCGAAATGCTTTGATACTATTTGTTGCAATTTGCAAACGTGGAAACACAAATATCATAATTTAAGCACATAATTAAAAACACAGAGATTTACATCAAATCATAGGTATTGGTTGTCTTATTATTCAAATCAAGGATATTACATCATGCTCACACTCATCTCACACACCTCATGTCTGCCTCTAAGGGATTACATAAAGTTGTATACATTACACAATAAAACTGATTATTAAATATAATCTCATCCATATTCTAACTTGGTCATATTGGTTACAACCAACGCTGGATTATAGGATCTGAAATCCTAATCATGGAAGGATTCATTGTCACTAGTTTTCAACAGGAACTGCATTATAGATACAACTAACCGGCCAATACACCATTTGGGTTTGGCTTAATTAGTTCCAATTCCACCAGAATCACTACCACTCGGAAAAGAAGGACTTCCTTCCCCGATCATGCCAAGTGCATTTAGGTTAGTGGCTGGCTAATATCCCTTTCAAGTGGCGTAATATCCAAGTGAAGATTATGTTGAATGAGAGAGAACCTGTTCTAGTTCTTCCTCATCAAATAAGCTGCCCGATGTCCCACTATAAGTACAACCATAAGGCAAATCCCATCTCATATGCTTCACCCCACTCCCAGGAAGGTTATATATAAGGGCTACAAAAGACCTTACTTTCTTGTTCCAAGGGTCCAAAGGGAACCCTCACTAACTAATGCCAAACACTGAAACTGAAAGACAATATGTCTTTACACTCGCTTGTCGAGGGTCCAAAGGGAACCCTCACTAACTAACGCCAAACACTGAAACTAAAAGACAATATGTCTTTACGCCAAACACTGAAACTGAAAGACAATATGTCTTTACTCTTTCTTCCTTCCTCCTTTAAGAAGAAAGGTAGTTCCTTCCTCGCTAGATCGGGCGTTATTTAATAAATTGAAATTAAGTATATACTAGCACAACCACATTAAGTGGTTGATATACCTCATAGCCTCATCATAGTTTTATTATTTGAAGAATTGATTTCTTTGTTTTTATTTATAGTGTGTTTTTTAATTATTTTTTTGTTATTATAAAATAAACCCTAATATAAAGAATCCTAATTCTATTAAATCCTAACACAAATAATCCTATCTCAAATAAATATTAATACAAATAAATCTAACTCAAACCCTAAATATCAATACAAATAAAGCTAACTCAAACCCTAAAGCTTTTGTTTTGTTTTGATTATATCTCTATATAAAGTTCCTACTATGTGAATTGTGTAAAGCTAACCCAAACCCTAATTCTAATACATATAAAAGATGGTAGTGAATTTCTCGTTTACCTCTGTGTAACCCAGGTCGTGGTTGTCTAGTTCAAGGTTGAAATCGTAACACGGGATTGTAGCTGAAAGCTTCATCGAAAGAAACTACAAATACCACCTAAGTGAATTTTCATCTTACATTCTCACAAAATGCTCAAATACTATGCATGTAAAGATTAAAAGTAGATTATATCTTTTGATTACCTCGACTTGATTTTGCAATGACTTGACATGGTTGATGATCTTGTCAAGGATAATTGTTTTTTATGTTTCCTGCGTTTCATCATAGCACAACAGAAGAGGTCGGTTCTCAACAATCCCACGCGATTGGCAATAAAATGTATGTATAATCACAAGAATATTTACAGAAAAAACATTCCTACTTTGGATGGAGAAATTTCACAATTCATTTGTCGCTATTGGCAATAAAATGTATGTATAATCACAAGAATATTTACAGAAAAAACATTCCTACTTTGGATGGAGAAATTTCACAATTCATTTGTTTCCTATTTATCTCTCTTTGTTTATCTCTCTTCTGGCATGTAAAGAACGTCATGTAATAATAGAGCATTGTCATTACCACACACACTTAGAAAATGAAACGTTGGGCGAATTTCGACATAGAAAATGAAACGCTCGGTGAATTTGGCAGTTGCACCCTCCATTACCACACACTTAGAAAATGAAAGGCTGGGCGAATTTGGACTTACAAAATGAAACCCTGGGTGAATTTGACAGTTGGGGTGAGTAGTTGTATGGGAGATATCGCCAAATGGAAGAAATGTAAATCTAACCATGTAAAAGATTAAAGGTTAATAGTGAAGTAAATTTGTAATCTCAAGTAATTTTGCTAATCATCTAAGCATGGCAATGAGATGATCAGACAATAATTTCTTAATATGAATAAGTAAATGTGAATAAGTAAACAGATTAACAGTTAACAGATGCATTCAAAAATGCTATAAAGTTATGAAGATTAAATCTCATTCATTGATTTAGAAGGACACCTAAGAATATGCCAACATCTTCAATTGCTAGCCCATACAATTAGAATTTATAATTAAAAGATGATTAAATGTGCCCATTTCCAATAAGTATAAGCCTATCGGGGTAAATATTGACACCAACCATTGGAATGCCAACCTTTTAAATGCTCAAATTCGATTATTCTAATCATGAATTATATATGTAATTACGCTTTCTTCTCATAGGTTTGTTACTCTAACATGCCATATTTCGTTTGTATAGACATTAAAAAGAATCTATGTTGGAATGCATATATGAATACACATACTAAAGAGATCCAAGTGAATCTATCTTATTATACACATATTTCTTTTTGAAGCGAATAACTTGTACTTCCACGGTTATAAAATGGAATGACAACTAGCTAGTCTAGTCGCTTCCATCGCTATACGACAACGGAAGGGGTGAGTGTGAAGGGATTGTGTAGTTATCTTTTATGAGTTGAGCTTGGTTCTATTATTGATTTACTTGACTCATTATTATCTGACTTCCTTAAACATAGCTTGTTGAGATATATATATTATTTAGACCAGCCATAGAGGTTCATTTAGAGCTTGCATAGATCTATATTCTATTGTTGGATGGGTGAGGTCTATCCTCACTACTGAAATTAATCCCGATATGAGATCTATTATATACTAGATATGAGATCTATTATATACTAGCTTGTATGAACTATTTAGCCACCCATAGATCTACTTATCTTAGCTATACTAGTGGAATTCCCTAACACCTCTTAAGAGTTTATTTCTTCTCATCATATCCTAACTATAGAAGAAATGTATAACTCAAGACAAAGATTCTTAATAGCCTTCACAACACTATATAAAGTAATTACTCCTCTCTTATTCTTAGTGAACTCCTAACTAAAAGGAATACATTACGGAGTGTATATACTCTAACTTAGGAAAACACCACTCTGCTCTAAAAGGAAGGAAGATATTACTTGGTAGAGAAGGAATCCATCACGAGGAACAACAACCTCTTACTTACACTATACAACTACAAATCTTTCTCTTTATAAATAGATACACACTATAGCGAACACATTACATTTTCTTTTCACAAAACCACTAGCAACGCATGAAAAACATTATTCCCCAGCCTAGCCTTCATTTGAACAATGATTTTTACTCATACTTTACGAGTAAACCTAGGGGGAATTGATCCTCTATCTCACCCCCTGCATACTACATACATCAATCTAACCAACCATTATTTAGAAATGTACTATCCTCCTTACTTATTATTATAAACTCCTTAAAGGCATCTACTCTTATCATCCCAATATATTACTTACATATTATACTACATTGACTCATACCATTCTTAGACGCCAAATTGGACTTCAATCATCATATGTAAACTATCTTAACAATATCCTCTTTATATACGTAATATATGACATATATCTATATATCTAATTAGTCTTCTCTACATATAGCTATTATGAACTACTAACAAGAAGTAAGTCCTCATTACTAATAACTTGAAATATAGAACATTGGTAAATAGTTAAATGGAACAACAAAAACACTATAGTAATGAACTATAGAATCTAACAACAAGGCCTCTTCAACCATAGTTGCAGTATCGGCCTTGAACTCATTCCAACAATGACTTTTACTCATACAAGTAACAATAAACCTAACCCAACAATAGATGGAACTACACTCTTCATTAGGGACATAATGTAGTAGATAGCTTATATTCTCTGGACTTTACTACTCACTCAAGGAATCGTAATGGAATTTCCTTCCCCTCTCTATGTTCGGTAAAGTGCCTCTCCGAGTTCCCCACTCTACGTTCGGTAAAGTGGTTCCCTTGCAGAGAAGGGAAGGAAATCACTTTGTTTCATATCCCGGTTGTGTCGTATGGAGAGATAACTTATTAATGTTGTTAAATCTTTCTTTTCTAGTTCAACTTTCCATATGTGACACTCGTTCAAGGCTAGTAGGAGAAGTAAAAATAGTGGACTCGAGTCACTAAGTAATTGCTTCTGACATTGATGAAGTGGTTTACTAATAAATCTAGTTGTTGGTTATACAATTTACTCAACGGACGTTTAATAAATAGATTCAGTAGATTATGTAGTAGATCAAGCTCTATATCAAGAGCTAGAAGCTAAGGTGGGTGCACTTTACCTATAACCATCTATTATTGAGGAGAACCCATACCTATGGGAGAATCTCTACCTATAGGGGGATAACCTAGACCTACCATCTATATATATAGGGAGAGAGCCCACTACTATGAAAGAAGGTGGATAGCACACTTCTAAAAGGTAACTGGAAGAGATGGTGGAAATTTTATTTATGATGTTCCATATCGAAGTTTCTATCCGAGAGCTAAAGGTATAGGTAGCCAAAGCAGATCCCGCATAGGTAATGATTATTCACTTTTGATTCTATCCAAGCAACAATAAGCAAAAATCCAGGGGGAATGGAGCATTGCGCCCAACTATATGCATCTTTTAGCATTTGTATTAGTAAACCAGACATAGTTACACAGTGGTGGGCATTTCAATTAGTAACCTAGGCACACTTGGCTTGTGGCGTTCAACTTTACTCGGAATATCATTTTTCTATTATCCAAGTGCATATCTAGTACTTAAGAGACTTGTTAGATAGCACACGGTGTAGCTCACACCATAGGTATAGGTCAAGTCAAGGTGGTAGAAGGAGTGTATACAAGGGAATTTCATCTGAGCCTCTTATCCCCTCGCTTGTTCCAATTGTTGACTTGGAACCAGATGACCACCTACCATTTGTGTTCGTTGATCGGATTGATCCATCATGTTACACATGCGGGGAAGGTCAACTATACCTAGAGGAGGGGCACCATGAATGAAAATTACGGTCCATAAACCGTGTATGTAGTGGTTGGAACAACCAATTATTAAGGATGAGGCCCTTATAAATACCACTATTAGGGACTTATAACCAAGGAAACATAGACTAAGAGAAACTATAGGAAAACAAAAGGAAGGGTGCACACAAGGGCTAGATCGACTTTTAATCTTACCTAGTAGGCATAGGCTGAAACAATTTCACCCTTAGTTAGTGTACGAGAGGAGATGTCTGACATCAAAAGGAGGTCGTGCGCGAGTTGATACCCTAACAATGGATTTCACTGCAGTTGAGACTCCCTTGAACATAACAGTAACTTATGAGAGGGTTTACCATAACAAGAACCTAAAAAAGGAAGCACTTTGAAGGGGATTACCATAACAGGCACTAATGAAAGGCAGATAGGGGTGATACGCTAGTACACTTTCAGTTCTACCCACACTAACAATTCAATGGTTAATACCAACAAGTCAATGGTTTTGGTATCTCTCTTAATAGGGGCACATGGGATAGGGCATATTTTTGTAGCACCGAACTACATCCAACTTTTACACCATATAGCTTACAAATCAACTTATCTACCCTGTATATTTTTTCACGCCTATAATGGGTGAACCTTGGCTCCCACATTAGCATCTACTTGGACTTTCTTCTTCCTCTGATCCAACACTAGTTTTGCTCGGAGGTTGCTAATCTACATATGCATCTACATGATAAGAAAATAGCACTCCCATCCAGACCCATCCAAATTGTAGTGTATCCATCCCATATCACATCCAATACACTCAGTTCTTCATCCCAATTGAATTGGCATCACGATGGAATCTAAGTGCTCTTAATCTCAAATGTGCTCGCAAAGAAAGGGATGATGTGAGAGACTTGAAAGACAAATAAAGGTTACTCGGATGACGACTACCCACTTGGATAAGATGGATCATGCAAAAGATCATATGTCTACCGATGATTACCAATCATATCAATGAAAATTTATTTTAATTTTTTATTTATTAAATATTTATAATATGTAAATTTATTATAATTTTTTTTTATTAAATATGTAAAAACTATAAAAAATTAAAATGTAAATATATTTATATTAAAAAATAATTTATTAATTTTATGATTGTAAAATTTGATAAGCTCACCCATTAGTTATTTATGATTGTAAAATTTGATAAGTTCACTCATTGGTTATTTATGAATTGAGAGATCATTAATATTTTAGATAACCTATCTAGTTTATCTAAAATATTAATGAAAGTTATTGTTGAATTATATCTATTATTATTTAAAGTAATCTTTTTTGGATGCTTCCTCCAAACCTCTGAAAAGTTCTAGACACGAATTGAGTATTTGAGTGCAAGTTGGAAAAGTAGATTAAATCCAAAACCTAAAATTGAGGCTCTTCAAAATTTAAAAAGTTCCAAGACACGAATTGAGGCTCTTCAAAATTTAAAAAGTTCCAAGACACGAATTGAGTATTTGAGTGCAAGTTGGAAATATTTATTTCAAAAGAGTAGATTAAATCCAAAACCTAAAATTGACGCTCTTCAAAATTTAAAAAAAATAGTGTTATGTAAAAACGATTAACAACAATGTTATGACAAAACATATAATCTGAATCGTTAGTTATAATTTTTTATTTTATTTTCAATTTATGTCATAAACATAAAAGAGTATTAAAAATAACTGAATTAAGAGGATATTATTTTAACAAAAAAATGTAGACAATCAATAACCTATGGGAATAGTAATAGAAATATACAAAGATCTTAGTAGATGAAATCTCTCTTGCACATTATTAACGACAAATTGAAAACCAAAATAGTATACATAAAAATGTAGACAATCAATAACCTATGGGAATAGTAATAGAAATACACAAAGATCTTGGTAGATGAAATCTCTCTTACACATTATTAACGACAAATTGAAAACCAAAATAGTATACATAAATTTTTTGGCCAACCACATACACATATGCTTCCTAATTTGGTGTGGTATTGTTACAAATCCAAAACTCACAAACCACCAAATACAAATTAAAAATTGAACTCTAAACATTACGAACATACAGTTACCATAAAATATGTACATGAGCAAATCTGAAATTTTGTTATCTTAATCACTTCGTGTAGTTTTTTCACATATTTTGTTATCTTAACCACAAACTGAGCATTTTTTCACATATTGTAGAAGAAAAAACTAGTATAAATCCCTCCATGGTATTTCATATTTACCACTTGAATTTGGCTCGATAAACAACTCTCTTATTCTTTGATGTACTTATTTTTAAAATTATTTTTCCTTGCTTACTGATTTTGAAATATTTTTTAATATTTTTTCACTAGTAGCCATTTTCTTCACCTTGTGCACTATAATAGTGTAACCACCTTTTGCATTAGGTTTAAAGTCTTCTTTGTAGTTCACTTCCCAAATTGAAACGATATATCCCAAAAAAAAATGTGAATCCAAATTATAAATTGAATAAGAGAATAATATACAAGTTAAAAATTTCATAAGTGAATATAACTTTCTTGTAGTACAATTTTTTATTTCTTGTAATACATTTTTTTAATCATTTACTTGGTTTTCTCTTAATTAAGCATGATGAGTGTTTGGTTATATGAAAGGAAATAACAACCTCATTAAGATTGGTGAGTTTATGTCACTTTCCCATTAGTATTTGTAGATAATTTTAAAGGAGGAGATTTTAGACTTATTTAGTTTCACTATAAGAATAATTTTAAATGATCTAAAATATTATGTATAGTTTAATGGTTTTAGGATGGTATGGTTCTAGGTTTAATTATAAGATATCCTTATAAGATTATGGATTTTAATTAGTGATTTCAATCATTGGTTTATAACTTGTAATCAAATGTTTTTAAAAAGCAAGATTAAGGTTGGATGTTATAAAAGGTTGAGTCTCATATCAATCTTTGGTGTAATTGATGATTGTTTGTGGGTGGGAGAATAACCGTGGTTAAATCATTACTGGAGGTGATTCCTGTATTATGGAAATATTTGGTGCACGTTCCAAAAGGGGTGCTTGAAAGGATTAGGAAGGTATGCTTTTGTTTCCTTTGGTATGGTTGTGAGGATTTCTTTAAGATTCCACTATTTAGGTGGTAAATGATGACAAAGATAAAGGAAGAGGGTGGTTTGGGTCTAAAAAATATTCGTCATTTTGGATCTACACTTGGTTAAAAGAGTTTGTGGAGAGTCTTGGAGAGAAATGGATTACGATAAAAAAATTGTAGAATAGAAATAAGTTAATCTAGGTAATTTCTTAGATTGGATTAGGTCCTGTGTAAAATCTATTAATAATGTATCAATTTAGTTGAAATCTCTTCTCAAAACATTTTTTGTCTTAGGAAGTTATTATCTTTCAAAGTAGGAGATGGAACCAAGGTTAAGTTGGGTATTGATTTTTTCCTAGGGGTATATTGGATGGGTGATATGATTTTTAGATTATAGGAAAGGGGATTTTATAATCTAAACCATATTAAGGATGATCTCTTTACTTCTATTTGGTCTCAGGGATAGCTACAAGCTCATGATATGGATCTAGAGGGGAAACATACAAATCTTTGGAAATACTGTGTTAGTCTTCTAAGGTGGGCCCATGTTAGAATAAGAGAAGATCCATGATTTTTAGCCTAGGATTACAATACGTAACGAGGTATATAAACTACTTGTCTAGGAAAAAAATATCTACATGAATCAAATGATCAATCTTCTATTTGGTGGTGGAATCCCATTTGGAAACTCACACCCAAACACAAGACAACAATGTTTCTATACATGTCCCTAAAAAATAAGATATTAACATGGGAGAACTTACAAGAGAGGGTGGTAGGGTACTGGTATTTTTTCTTTGCACTACAAAGAGAACACCTTGTAGTGGAGGTTTTTATAGAACCTCCCCCAAAACAATTTCCCTTCTTTGTTTAAAGAAGATGTTTTTAGCAGAGGTGGGTGGTCGGAGGTTATTGTGAATTTTTTTTCACAACTACTCTTATAAGGATAATAAGCACAAGTGAATACATAAAATAACGCCCCAATGTTGAGCTAGTAAGATACATTGTTAGCAGTTATAAACAAAATAAAATACATAGAAGTGATCTACTCAAAATAAAGTGCACTGATGTGTGTGCACATGACGCCCCATTGCGTATAATTGTCTCGCACACTAAGAGAGGGTAAAATTAAAAAAAAAAATACGATACTAAGTTTCATTGTTACACCTCATTCTGTTCTTCCAACCTCTCAGACAAGCATCGATTCTCACTATCCTTCCATCACCACCCCATTTGTGGTGTTGTACCTTAGTTTGATAACTACACTAATGGATTCCACACATTTACAAAATTTTTAAAATACCACAAATGTTCATTTCTTCTCTATGGTGAAACAATGCCTCAAGAGAGAAGAGACCGAGTAAATTGTTTATCACATTGTTATTTTCATTTTCATTGGATCAAATTTTTCATTGGATCAAAATTTGAAATTGGATTGAAATTTAGTTATNTATATATATATATATATATATATATATATATATATATATATATATATATATATATATATATATATATATATTAGTCCACACAGTGTGTTTAAACGCTTCAAATCACCTCGTAATTTGGTGTTTTCAATGAATTTACAGAAAGGAGCGACATCGGTGCGTATATGATCAATAGATGCACTAGATCTATTCATGGAAAAACATTATAAAATTTTTGAAAAATAAACATAACGGTGCCTCTTTTGGATGTTCTATTACTGGTATGTTATAAAGTACAATGAAATGTTAAACAAAATTCCAGTGCTCCAAGAAAAATAGAGTACCAATGTGTTCCATTAACCAATTGCATCACATAATTTTTGACATGAAAACTTTTTCTTGTTGATGCATCAAACTCAAACAAATGCACCGACGTTATGTACATCAAGGAACTAAGTAAAATACATAACAATTTAGCATAGTGATACATATTATGGGACACCTAATTATTGGTGTGTTCTAGAAAATGAAATGCTAAAAAAGTGCTTGTGCTTCAAGAAACATGGAACTTCAGTGCGTTCCATTTAACCAACAACGCTACCAAGTTTTCATCATAAACATTTAACCTAGTGATGCGATCAAGTCAACACAATGCACTAGTTTGGATCAGAACATGGCATCGGGCCAAATATCTAACAATATATCATAGTCACTACTAAATATTGAAAAATTTGCGATGACCACTTGCGATGAAAGTACTCTTTAGTCGCAACATGCAAGATAAAAAGTTCAATTTTTCTAAATCCATCCCATATTCGTCGCTATCTCAAAGAATGTAGTTTGACTAAATTATTATGGTCAATGTTCGTCACAAGAGTGACGACTTACCTAACCTTAAAATTGACCGTTAAAAATGACCGTTAAAAATGACCTAAAATAAATAGGTGAAAAAAGAAATATTTTTAGGTCACATTCATCGCAATTGCGACAATAATGACCTAAAATTGGACTATAAATATTTGGCGATTTAAAGATGTTGCGACAATCTTGCTATAACAACGACGGTTCAGAAAGGGTATTTTTGTGCGGAAAAATGTCGCAGAATTTTGTTAGAGGCGGGGAAAAAAGTAAAGAGGGTGAAAAGGGTGATGGTAGATGTTATTTCACTTGTAAAAAATGTTTCCTCAGACGTCCCGTAAGAATTTTAATAGCAGCAACTACAAAACATTGTAGGAAATATGGTCAC